>JAALXK010000276.1:0-64768 GCA_012977745.1 Fusarium anguioides | reverse complement strand
ATATTATAAGTTATAGTAAGCTTAATCTAAAGAAAAAAGCTTAAAGTAATATTATAGAATTAAAATTAATAAAGTATAAAATTTAATAAAAAGCTTCTATAAGAATAAGATTAAATATAATAATAAATAGAGAAGATACTTAAGAGTGTAAAGTCAGAAATGGGTCGTTCATTGAATCTCAATATACCCTACTTATTAACCGCGACTATATCATCGTCTCCAAACACAGCTGCGATTTCTTCAAGGGGCTTTCCCAAGGTGTCAGGAAAGAACCATACAACAACTGCAGCGATAGCATCAACAACAATAAAAATAATATAGAACTTCCAACCGATCGCCTTAAAGGCAGTCGGCGCCGATTGTAACCAGATAATACTTGTCATACACAGGCTGCCCATGCCAAGAGCATAGCCCTCACCCCTAACAAACGTCGGCCATATTTCTGCGATATAACAGAACCCTACTCCTTCGACAAATAGGCCGAAGCATGTGACGTTGAGGAAGAGCATTGCTGTGCATGCAATTAATCCTGGATGGTCAGTCGTTCCTAGGTAATGCTTTTGTAGGGCGGCTTCAATAATGACAGTGATTCCGCAAGTAAGAAATCCGAAAGAAAGGAGTTTGTTTCTCGGGAATCTGTCGATGACTAGGATACTTGCGGTATTCATGACCCAGCCGCATAGTTGATAGCCACCTTGCATCTGTAGCACCGAAGCGTTACTGAATCCAAGACTCTTGTAAATCAGGCCACCGTAGTCTACCAGAGATAGTCAGTACATGATAGAGCAAAGTAAAAGAGAAGAGTATAATTGGGAAAGACGTACTGTTGACGACAAGGGCACCTGAGCTCATTTGTGCAAATGTTATGAAAATTGTCATGAAAAATCGCTTTCTGAAAGAAGCCCTTTTGAAGATTTTCAAGTAGTTCCCAACTATAGTATTTGCTGCTTGCGTATTATCCAACTGTACTTGTTGTTGTATCTGTTGTAACTCCATTTTGGCAAAGTGATGGTTGGTATCTTTGGGATGGGAATGAAGCTGACGAAGGATCTCCCAAGCCTCATCTGTTCTTTCGTTGGCTAAGAGATATCGAGGCGATTCTGGTATCCAATAGATGCCAAGTAAGAGCAGCAGAGGAAATAGACCAGCAATTCCCAAGGGGCCGCGCCATGAGTCATTGCCGCCGTCTCGGTAGTAAAAGAAACCGACTCCGGTGTAGGAAGCGACAGTGTATCCAGTGTTGATCATTGCAGGGTGTATCTGTACCAACATGCCTCTTCTTCCAGGGGGGACCAGCTCAGCCATCCACATGGGAATTGTAGATAGCATCTGAAACGATCCCCATCCCTGGAAGAATCGGAACGTGATGAACATGGCGATGTGATAAGAAGCGGTGATCAGACCACTTGATACAAGGATAATGAGGGCAGCAAGTCCAGCGGACTTTTTACGACCGTATTTGTGTGCGCAGTAGCCGCTGAAGAGCGAGCCGAAGAATCCTCCGGTGTAGAAAAGGCCATTGGTAGCACCGATAAGTGCTGTAGTGTTTGATCCTGTACCCAGCTTCATAGTAGCGTACCACGATGGTTGGGACAGGGTGGTTGCAATGATGGAAGAAGCGTAGCCCATGGATGCGGATCCAAACCCTAGGAATAAGAGGATGAATATGACACGTGGTTTGAGGCCAGTGACCATCACATCGGCTTCTACTGCCGACCATTTGGTTGCATGTTCTGCATGTTCCAGCCTGGACTCGTTTGTTTCTTTGTCCATGGCCATTGCTAGGGAATAATAATGTTCAATAAGGTTTAGTTAATTGCAAGATTTAATCTGATACAGACCAGATATTGCGAAGAGTGAACGGTTGATATTTATCTATCCACCGTCCTAGTTCAGACAGCTATGATAACTCGATCCTTTACCAGTATCTGTGCCCGTAGAGAGCTCAATCCCCTCGGTTTGTGAGACCTGGTTGTATACTTTGACCTCGGGCTAAACATTTATTGTCTCTTATGTAAAGTCAGATACGGTAGCTGAAAGCTTGTCTACCTCCTTAATCAGGCCTCGGAAAAGTATGAGATGTTATATCTTGGGATGCCGAGACTTGGGGTGATCTACAATAGTCCGGGGTAGTCCGGGGTAATGGACCCGGGGTCCTGGAACTCGGGCAAAAGGATGTGATCTCACGTGCCATTGACAGGTGATACTGTCGGCCGGTTAATTGTGCTTTTGTTAGATCGAACTAAGCCTGCTCACATTTGAAAGCAAGAGGCTGGAAACATGGTCACTCTCAGAGTCACCAGGTATAACATGTTTAAATACCGAAAATGTAAAACAGGACCTTTGACTATTTCCTACCCTTGTATCACTGAGAATATGGTGGTTAAATGAAATTGTTAACTATGAAATGGCTTTCTTTCTAGTGACTCTATCTTGATCATTAGTGTACTTACAACTTCTCCCTAGCTAGAGCTCGCGTCTTCGACTCATATGTCTTGACGAGTTGTCGAATGGCCAGGTCAAACATGACGTCCTCGGTGCCACCAGGGATCCTTGCGGCTGGTACCTCTCGGTAGATCTTTTCTACCAGCTCTCCCTGGCCTGTACGGGTATAGCCGTTACCCCCAAAGAGCAACACAGCACAACGCGCGCACTCATCCACGACTAGCCCTGCCTTTGCCTTGGCTAGTGCTACTAAACCTCCCAGACTTTTGCCCATTTCCTGTCCCTTGAGATTAGACAGCTGGTAAGTCAACTGATCTGTCCAAGCAGAGATGGACTCGAGGTCTGCACCAGCTCGGGCTAGACGATTTCTAACTACTGGTTGGTCCATAAGAGGCTTTCCAAATGCTTCGCGCTTGAGAACGTATGCGAAGGCTGCTGAAAGAGCTGCTCTGGCTGTTGAAACAGCACCAATAGAGATGGCAAGTCTTTCGTGATTGAAATTTCGTGTAATCATCTTCATGCCCTGGCCTTCCTATAACAGAGGAATTAGCTGGAGCATTATTTCATTACAAGGCTTGCCCATACCTCGCCAATCAAATTCTCGATTGGAACCTTTACGTCCTCTAAATCGATAAATGTTGTACCGCTTGTCGTTCCGCCACAGGTCTTCATGCGGCGCATGGTAACACCGGGAAATTCGAGCAGTGGTACCACAAGAAGGGACAGACCAGAAGCTCCAGGCCCTCCTGTACGTACAGCCATGGTAGCATAATGTGACCAGACTCCGTTGGTAATCCTGAAATATTAGACACAGAGCTGAGACATGGGTATGAATGGACCGACCACTTCTTTTCTCCATTTACGATGTAGAACTTTCCACAAGAGCTCTTTTCTGCCGTCGTAGTGATGCTGGCGACGTCGCTACCAGCGTCAGGCTCTGTAATGGCGATGCAGATCCGTTTCCTTCCTTTTAGAAGATCTGGAAGTAACCTCTTCTGCAGCTCCTGACTTCCATAGGTGATGATTGGCGGCATTCCATACGCCATGCCCGTCGATAACGATGAAGCAGGACCGCTTATGCCCAATCTTCGCATCTCAGTGATGTAGATGGAGAAGTGCATATAGTCAAAGTCCTCGATTTTCAAGCCTCCAACGAGTTCTGTGATACCAAGGCTCTTGAGCATGTCGATGGGCAGCGGAGCAGGTAAGTTTGGAATGAGCATGTTGTGCTTAGAAAAGGTTTCAAAGACATGCAAAGGTACATTACCCTCAGTCTCCCATTGCAATGCATGTGGGGTCAAGTGTTCTGAGATGAAATGGCGACATGCCTTCTGCCACTTCCGGTGCGTTTGATTGTAGTAGGGCGATGGAAGACCCATCAGCCATGGAGGCTCTGAAAACGGTACTGGAGCTGTTGACGGAGAGGTCATGGCGGGAAAAGTGAGGGGATTTGTGCAGCAGGATGGTGCTGTTGGAAAGACGACAAACAATTTGCCTTCCTGGCTAGAAATCCTGAATATCAGATTTCTTATTTACCATGAGATAGAACCGGAAGTATCGCACTTTAGCCTCGATTGATTTGGGATTAACGAGCAAGGCTTAGACATCAGAGGCGGTAGTAATTAGCTATGTCGTTGATTGCCGAGGCCCGACAAAAGCGTGGTCCCAACCAAATTACAACAGCCAATTAGTATCAGCTAGCTACCATAATTACTGCTTCATCGCGTAGTTACTATTGGTGCTCTTCTATGGAAGGTGTGTACATAATAGCCTCTTTTCGCCAGGCATTCAGCCACTGCCTTGTCGACGTTTTCAAAGGCACCCTGCTCTGACTTTCTTAGATGCCATTTTTGACCAGGGAAAAGTAAAAGACATCCAACATGGCCCTTAACGGCACTCGGCTTGCACGTCTTCTGAGCTCGGCCGCCGCGACAAAGTCGAGCCCCGAAATGATGAAAGTCATGAAAGCTGTGGTTATTGACGGTGACAAAGCATGGCTTGATCGTACTCGTCGCGTCCCGAGACTATCGGAGGATATGTTACTTGTCCGGCCTGTCTCTGTAGCGTTAAACCCAACAGACTGGAGACATATACGTGGTCTTAGAGCCAAAAATGGCTGTATCATAGGCTGTGACTACGCCGGTATCGTCGAGTCGGTTGGTTCCGCCGCGACAAAGAAATGGAAGCCTGGTGATAAGATATTTGGCTGCACCCACGGCGCTAACCTTGTCAACCCAGACGATGGGGCATTTGCAGAGATTGCAGCTGTGATTGGAGACCTGCAGATGAAGATGCCTGACTTCCTCAGCTTTGAACAGGCTGCCACCTTGGGTCTGGGTACTGGGACCGTCGGGCAGGGTCTCTTCCAGAAGAGCTTGAAGATGAACCTACCCAGCGTCAAATCAGGTGAAGTGACAAAACATGGTGAGTTTGTTTTAATCTATGGAGGTGGCTCTGCGACGGGAGCATTGGGGATCCAATTTGCCAAAGAGTAAGTAAATTGCTCTTCCATATCCTGGGTACACATAGTAAGCCGTTTACAGAGCGGGATATACTGTCATTACTGTCTGTACGCCCCGGCAGCTCGATTACGCAAAGAGCTTGGGAGCTGATTTGGCCGTCGACTACACCGACCTCAATGCCGGAAACAAGATTCGAGAATACACCAATAACAGCTTACGACTTGCATGGGACACGATTAGCATACAGGACTCAGCTCGGATATGTGCCGAGGCTCTTACTAGTGAATCGTCCTTGAAGCCAGTGTATGGAACACTTCTACCCGTTAAGAGCCCTCGACATGACGTAGAATCCATCGCGACAGTCTTCCATACATTGTTTGGCAGGAGCTTCAATTTTGGAGGGCAGGACATGCCGGCAAGTAGGGAGGACTTTGAGTTTGGAAAATCTTTCTATGCTCTTGCGGAGCAATTGATAACTCAGGTTCGTATCCACTCCACTGACATCCATGATACCTGAGAAGCATTGCAAAGGAACTAATGATCTATCGTCATTCAGGGTCGTATCAAACCACATCCAAGTCGCGTGGGAAGAAGGGGGTTAGAAGGAGTGATAGATGGTTTGGTAGAACTGGAAGAGAGTAAGGTTCATGGAGAGAAGCTTGTGTATAATGTCGCAGATACACCATGATCATGGCAAATTGATACAGTAATTAAGCGATGGGATCTGAGTGTGTATATAAAATGAAAGACTAGGCTTTTTTTGGAGCCAAAATTCATAACAATCTTGATTTATGATAGACGAGACAAGGTAGCTGTCGGCAGAATAAGATAACTTAAAAGCTCTTGAACGCTGCTAAGCGGTTGGCCAGAGCCCTCTTCACCACGGCAGAAGATGGCGCAAATCGTTGAAAGGCATGCGGTACACCCTCGTAAATGTGAAACTCAACAGGGATGTCAGCCTTGATAAACATCTCAGCGTAGGCAATATTTTCGCGAACAAACATATCCAGCCCACCGCAATCGAGGTATAAAGGAGCGAGACCTTCGAAATCTTGCAGACGTGCTGGTGCAGCAATTGGAGTAATCTTGTCGGTTCCGTAAAGGTCTCCAAGATAAGCCATCCAACCAGTGAATACGTCCTCAATGCCAAATATGGCCAGACCGCCGGTGTGATCCGTCTTTGTACGATCATCAAGCATAGGGTAAATGAGGATCTGTTTGGATAAGGGAGGAGATAACTGCCTATCCCTTGCAAGGATAGCCACAGCCGCGGCGAGCCCTCCTCCTGCGCTTTCCCCCATGATGGCGATTCTTTTAGGGTCCAGGTTGAGTTCAGCAGCGTGTGTCTGCACCCAGAGGAGTGAAGACCAACAGTCCTCGAGTGGCACGGGGAAAGGATGTTCAGGAGCAAGTCTATAGTCAACCGACAGCATCGGGACTCCTGTGGCAGAGACGTAAGCAGCGAGCGTTGCTGAGTAGTCGCTCGCACTGGAGCATGTGTATCCGCCTCCGTGGATATGAACTATTCCTGGCCCATGCTCTGCAAGTTGAGCTCCTTTTCGTCGAAAGTGTAGAATTTCCACCTTGAACCCGTCTGCCGCTTCAGCGAAGTGCACCAGTTTCTCAATGTTATCTGGCAATGACGGAGGGTCGCCTGCGCCACGGATGAATTGCTCAATTCTCTTTCTACGACTTTCCACGTCGCCAACTGGAAACGCCTCTCCCTGCGCCTCTATCATCGCTTTTCCTAGTTCATAGAATTCCGGATCGTACTGAAGCCGCGACATGATGGAAAGGGGCTTGGGGGACGACGAAACTCTGAATTTGGGTTCTCTGTCCTTGTCTCCTCCAAAGTCATTAGGACTGTTGGTTATTTACTTATTTGACTAATCTATCGTGGTGGGTTTGATTAGCGATCCCTGTTTATCACATCCTGCGATGCATTTGACAAGTCCGTGACCCGGCAACTTGGCTGATTGCCTCGGGCCTTGCCATCAATAAATATGGTACATACCGACGATGCTACCGTCACCTTTGGTACACACAGAATAGCCTCGGGTATAATCATTGAACTTTTGAAGTCTCTCACGTTCTTGAAGCCTCTATATTCGAACTCGCTGTGGTCATCTATTGGATAGTGAGCTGTCGCTTGGCTCTTTTCCAAAATCTCAACGTTATCAATCTCGTGATTTTTGTTCATCGGTATTGACCATTCTAAGGCAGAGATTCAACACGGCACATTTGAATCATTTGACTTTATTCAACTCGAGATAATGGACCTTCGCTACGATGGCCAGGTGGCCGTTGTTACTGGAGCTGGCTCTGGGCTGGGTAAGGCCTATGCCAAATTCTTTACGTCCAGAGGAGCCAGTGTGGTTGTCAATGACCTTGGAACGTCTTTGAGAGGAGAAGGAAAAGGTTCAAAGGTGTGTAACTTGACTGAATCTTGAACTTGCTGTTACTAAGTGGGTGAATCATAGAGCGCAGATGCAGTAGTCCGTGAGATCATCGCAGAGGGTGGCAAGGCAGTGGCCGACTATCACTCAGTTGAAGACGGAGCTGCTATAGTCCAAACCGCTATTTCAAACTTTGGGCGCATTGATATACTCATCAACAACGCCGGTATCTTACGCGATGTGAGCTTCAAGAACATGACCGATGGAGACTGGGACTCAATCCAGGCGGTTCATATGAGAGGTGTCTTTAAGACAACGCAGGCTGCATGGATCCATTTCCGAAAACAGAAGTTTGGAAGAGTCATCTTGACGTCGTCGGCTGCTGGTTTGTACGGTAACTTTGGTCAGTGCAACTATTCAGCCGCCAAATCTGGTATGATCGGTCTGGGTGAGACTCTGGCCAAGGAAGGCCAAAAGTACAATATTCACACCAACATCATTGCCCCTGTGGCTGCCAGCCGTATGACAGCTACTGTCATGCCACCAGATCTCCTTCAACACCTCACGCCCGAATGGGTTGTACCGCTAGTAGCTGTCCTTGTTCACGAGAGCAGTACGTCTGAGAACGGGTCCATCTTTGAAGTGGACGCTGGCCATGTTTCCAAGATTCGGTGGGAGAGATCAAAGGGTGCCATTCTCAGGTGTGATGAGACTTTAACACCAGGAGCGGTTCTTGGAAGGTGGGATGAGATCAACGACTTTACAAACCCTGATTATCCCACTACCACAGCCAATTTGGTGGAACTTTTGAAGCGGTCACAGAACCTACTGCCGAACAGTCAGCAAGAAGACATTCGGTTTGATGGAAAGGTAGCTGTGGTCACAGGGGGAGGTGCCGGGTAAGTAATCCCCTTTCAGAAAACATAGACAGTAACTCACGTAGGCGCGTAGATTGGGTAGGGCTTACTGCCTGGGACTGGCCAAACTCGGCGCTTCTGTCGTTGTCAACGACTTGGCAGATCCCAACATCGTCGTCGATGAGATCAAGTCTTTTGGGGGAGTGGCTGTTCCCGATAAGCACTCTGTCGAAGATGGCGATGCTGTCATCGACACTGCTATTCGTGCTTTTGGAAGGATCGACATCTTGATCAACAACGCAGGCATCCTTCGAGACAAGTCATTCCAAAAAATGACAGACAAAATGTGGGATGATGTGAACAACGTTCATCTGCGCGCTACGTACAAATGTGCACGGGCAGCGTATCCCTACATGGTCAAGCAGAAGTACGGACGAATCGTAAACACTACTAGCACGAGTGGGACATATGGTAATTACGGCCAAGCTAATTATGCTGCAGCTGTAAGGTGAACTCTTCTCAAACGAGGTTTACGAATACTGACGCCTTGGCAGAAAACAGCAATTGTTGGGTTCTCCAGAGCACTAGCTATCGAAGGCCGCAAGAACAACATCGTGGTCAACTGTATCTCACCATCAGCCGGCACGAACCTCACCAAGGGAGTCCTCCCAGAGGATGTGGTCAAGTCTCGCAAGCCAGAGTATGTAGCAGCAATGGTGCTTCTTTTATCATCAGATAAGGTTCCCAGTGATGCTAGCGGCAACATATATGAGGCTGGCTGTGGATGGCAGGCGGTGGCGAGATATCAGCGATCAGATGGCTATGATTTCCCAATCAACGCCCCTCTCACGCCTGAGATGGTCAATGAGAAGTTTGGCGATATAGTTTCATTTACGCCTGGCAAGACGTCTACTCCTCGGGACGCTGCTGATACTCGCCGGCGCATCATAGCAAACATTGAAAGGTCGAGCAAGAATTTATCATCTAAGACACAATGGCTGCATGCGATTGAGGAAGCCAAGAATGCGACGTGTCAGCCAACTCAGATGACCATCTCGGTCAAAGACCTGATTCTCTATAACATGTCTCTTGGGTGTACCGCTTCCCAGCTGTGTTGGGTGTACGAGAGGCATCCTGGGTTCGAAGTCCTCCCTTCTTTTGGGGTTATCCCAGGTACGGCAGCAACCAGACCATTCAATCTGAAGGATCTGGTTCCAAACTATTCCTACAAGAGGCTTCTCCATGGCGAGCACTATCTTGAGATCCACAGGTTTCCTATCCCGACGTCCGGGACCCTCATTTCAGAAAGCAAACTCGTGGACATTTTAGATAAGGGAAAGGCTGCGGTGGCCATCATTGGGACGACTTCTAGGGACAAAGCCACGGGAGAAACCATCTTTTACAATGAGCTTACACTGTTCTTGCGAGGTGCTGGTGGATTTGGCGGTTCATCTACCAGAAATGGCCAAGGCAAGGGCGCAGCCACTTTCGTCGCCCCAGACCGAAAGCCAGACACCATGGTGGAAGAGAAAACTTCCATTGACCAAGCAGCTCTTTACCGGCTGAATGGTGACAGGAATCCACTTCACATCGATCCAGTTGCTAGCGCTGCAGGGGGTTTCAAGACACCGATTCTCCACGGTCTGTGCTCTTTTGGAATCGCTACCAAGCATGTCGTTTCAACCTATGGTCCGATCTTCAGTATCAAGGTTCGATTTGCTGCAACTGTAGACCCTGGGCAGACACTGCAGACTGAGATGTGGCGGGAGGGCGATGTTGTTGTTTTTCAAACTAGGGTCAAAGAGACCGGTAAGGTCTGTCTTGCGGGTGGAGGTGCTGTTCTTCGAGGTGCAGCCAAGACTCATCTGTAGCACTTAGAACTAATTCCCTTCCATATATATAGCCTTACCTTTTCCCTGGATGAATTGAATTCTAAACGTTTCCTCTATCAGAAATCATACTAAGTATTATACACTACTCAATATCTACTGGGTTTGCCTCTGCACGGGAGGTTTCTTTTGTTACAGTCTGCTTAATACTCAATACACTAAATCATAGCCCTCAATCCAATTCGGACTGTTGTAATACTCTTTGGCATATTGCTTTCCTCAGCCTCTCTCCCAGATAACATAGGCCATAACACCTTCACATACAGAATGACTAAAACCCTACGTCTATCAACACCAACTAGTTATAACGGGCTAATCATGGCAGTGCTGGTTCAGTTCCTTCACTAAATCTTTTGCTAGCCAAACCTTGCTTCACGCGTCACAGCGGACGCTGAGAAAGCCGAGGTCCAGGCTTGATCTTTCAGCCGTTTACCCAGACCAAGGCTTAGTTCGGTAAGGACTTGCCTGATTCGATCGCTCGCAGTTGAAATTTAGAGTACTGGGATTGCATCCATTGCAAACTTGTTGTGGTGCTATTTGTAAACGAAAACAGGCTTTCTATGAAACCCAAGTTCAGCTTCAATTACATACTCACGATCCAACCATCTATTCCCTCTTCTACGTGGCCCAGACACCAATAATAGCGATGAACTTCGAGCTTCCGTCAGATATACAGATATTTCTGTCGCGACTTGACTCTTTTATTAAAGAAACTATTCTACCTCTGCAGAAGCTGGATGACAATGAGAGGTTTTTCGACCACCGACGCGAATCTTCACGGACTCAATGGCAGAATAAAGGACTTCCCACCGAAGATTGGGAGAGCTTGCTACAGCACACGAAGAAGCTTGCGGATAAAGCGGGTTTCTATCGCTTTGCCTGTCCTAAGGAATTTGGTGGCTCTGGTGAAGAATCTCTGAATCTCTATATGTGTGCCACTCGCTACCATCTGTCATCTCATCCTGTATATGGCGGTGGTGTCAGTTTGGCGAACGATTTGCAGAGTGAGCACAGCGTCGTAGGCAACATGCCGTTTGTGATTTTGATCTATCACTACGGTACGCAAGAGCAACAGCAAAGGCTGATCCCAGCCAGCATCCGAGGAGAAATGCGAGCTACCTTTGGGCTAACTGAGATCAACCACGGCTCTGATGCAACACATATGGAAACAACGGCTGAGGCCATTACTCTTCCCTCAGGTGAAGCGGGATACAAGATCAACGGCAACAAGAAATGGCAAACTGGTATGCATCACGCCAATTACTGTGTCGTCTTTGCTAGAACATCTGGAAAGCAAGGAGACGCCAGCGGTATCACGGCGTTCTTGGTCCCTAGTAACGCACCCGGTGTGACCGTTGCATCGTATGAATGGACACTTAATATGCCAACTGACCACGCCACGGTCCTCTTCCAGGACGTTGTTGTTCCAGCATCAGCCATCCTCGGACCTCCCGAAAATGGGCTCGCCATTGCACAAACCTTCACCCACGAGAACAGAATTAGACAAGCTGCTTCCAGCTGCGGAGCTGCACGATACTGTATCCAACGAAGCGTCGAGTACGCCAACAATCGCAAAGTCTTCGGAAAGCCTCTTTCCATCAACCAGGCTATCCAATGGCCCCTTGTGGAGCTCTCTACTCAGGAAGAGATGCTTCGGCTTCTTATCCTTCGCACGGCAGTGGAGATGGACGACCTGACAGCCAAAGCCAAAGCAGACGGGAAAGCGCCTTGGGTTGCCATTGAGAAGCAGCTTGGACATAAGATCGGGATGTGCAATTATTATGCAAATCGGTTGGCTTGCGAGGCAGCGGATCGTGCGATGCAGATCCATGGTGGAGATGGATACTCCAGACATTATCCCTTTGAGCATATTTGGCGTCACTTCAGACGATATCGCATCACTGAGGGGAGCGAAGAGGTGCAGATGCGCAAGATTGCGGCCTATTTGTTTGGATACAAGAATACGGGAGAGCAAGAAAAAAAGTCGAAAGCAACAAAGCTGTGATGCATTTTCATGCCATGGACCACTTCACTTTCTCGGGTCACAAAGAAAATTTAGCACATCACAATCAGTATCTTTCTGGCTTTAGAAAATTATCTTTCTCGAAATTTTGCTTTATTGATTATACTTCTCTGTCTTTTACATGATATTTTGGTGCCCGACAGAAAACCTGATTTTGTCGCTGTTTCACATAATCCTTATTTAAGAGCAAGGTTGCCTCGGCATCTTACCCGGGAGCAATGGCTCAGCATTCCACAGCATGAACGAAGTAAATGCAGCAGAAAGTTAAAAAAAGTACTGCAGGCTTTTATTTAACAATTTAATTTTACCACCTGTTAAGTTTGCGTTGTTAATTGTTCAATTGTTAGCCCGATAGCAGCGCGTCGCGATATCTTTTATCGATAGTTCAATTTCTTACCTTTTCTTCTCACCCAAACCCTTACATTTTTACTGTTTTTGCAAGAGTAATCTACATACCTTTCCTAGCACTATGCCTGATACATTCCTAGAAGACGAAATCAGAACGGCTCCTGGTGCTCCTATTTCTACACTGACCAAGCACGGCAACAAACGTCGACGAGCATCACAAGCGTGCCTTGCTTGCAGGAAGAGAAAAGTGCGATGCGACGTGACCGTCAGTGGAACACCATGTCTAAACTGTCGATTGGATGGACAGTCATGTGTGGTGAAATGCAGAGGCCGCAACTAGTAAGTTAACCCGCGAACACATGTCTATGAGCTTTGTGTAACCGACTACAGCAGGTGGAGGAGGCCAAGGACTCTTCCTAGAATCGAACAGGCAAAACTCACTGAAGTCCAACCCATTGTTACACCTTCCTACTACCTCGGGCCTGAGCAAGATGAAGATATATCAGGTTCCAATTGTCAAACCCCTCTAACAGCGGACGAAACTGTTCCCTCGGAACCTCCTGGTCACAATAAACCCCAAGCCGACTCGCAAAGTCCTTTGCTACTTAACCCAGACGGCGATGCATGGAATGGCCAGCTGGACCCGGTTCCAGAACTTTCAGTCGATACTGTTCATGAGTTATGGTGCCAAAACGAAGTATTGAGTCCCCAGAGACTCAAAGCACCCAGGCCAAAGAGAAGTTCGTCTTTCCGAGGGGAAGGGTTTGTTCTCTTCCCATTCTACGGCTTCCTTGAGCATGCTTCATTTTGGGAGGCAGATGCAGACGCCGCCAAGCTCTTGGAGCAGCGAGGCTGTCTCCATGTGCCTGCCCAACCCATACTAGACGACTTTTTGCAATGCTATTTCTTGTATTTCCATCCATTGGTTCCACTGCTGGATGAGAAAGAATTCTGGGAGTCTTATGAAGGGCGAAGTAGCTTGAATGGATATGTTTCTCTATTCGTACTTCAGGCAATGCTTTTTGTTTCCTGTCCGGTTAGTTACTGAACCCAGGTCATAGGCAATGCTGACTGGTCCTCAAGTATGTTGGTCTCGAATCGCTCTCTTACCTGGGTTTCCAAAGCGTCAAGGAAGCGCGCACTGAGTTCTACTCAAGGGCAAAGGTAGCCTTTCGCCGCGCACCAAGATGTTGGACATTATAGTATCACTAACACTCGCTCGTAGACTTTATTTGATCTCCAATCTGTTCTGGACGACCAATCCCGAGCCCAAGGCGCCTTGATGCTGACATACCGAACAATGACTTTCAACGATAAGAGCCCCGTATACTGGCTTACCGTCGCTATACATTATGCCAAGACTGCAGATGCTTATCATTATTATGAAAAGGGTCATACTAGAGATGGGAAATCTCTCAAGCGTCTTTGGTGGTGTTGCGTCCTGCGCGATCGAATCTTGGCTCTTGCTTTCCGACAGTCGCCTCTTCTTAGTCCGAACTCATACGACTTCAGGTGTCCAAGATTGTCATTCAATGACTTTTCTCATGAGATTCGGACATCGCGAGTGTATGACGCTGCGACCAAACGAGTCATTGTTCAAATCGCCATTGTTCTTTGTGATCTGGGCGTGATTCTCAGTGATATACCCCCCGTATCTATGTTCCAAGACAGCGAAGTGCATGGGTTATGTGCCAAAGAAATTGAAGACGTCACATTTCGACTGGATAGCTGGTATGACGAGGTTTTTGTTATATTCCGCTTACCTACCCTCGTCACTGGAGCACACCAATCACTTATTTTATTTTCCAACGTGCTGTATACTTACTATCAGTGAGTTACTTATCCCTCCGCAACAAACAGCAGCTGACATTTTTATTAGTGCAGCGAAAGCTCTAATTTATAACCATACACTATTTAATACAACTTCACCCTGTCCTGGAGATCAACTCCATCAGGATCTTACAGATACAAGACTCACGGCCCATACGAATCTCGGTCGCTGCCTGCGAAGCATTACGGAGAACCTATTAGAGTTGGAACAGTTTGGATTGATCAAATACCTGCCAATCACCTTGTAAGTAACTTGATGGGGAACCAAGCTGTGTATGGACGCAGACCCTGACCAGCTTCGAACTGTAGTATAAGCTTTGCTACGACCCCATTTATCTGGTATTTGCTACAGTCCCAGATACAAAGCCCGGCACTTGGCATACAGCAAGACTTCAAAACGCACCTAGATATCATGAAAAGCTTTGCTCATCTTTACGAGAACGCAGAGAGCACCATCGAGTGCATCAAAGACATTGTGCACCAAATCAAAATTACCGAACCGTTGCCCCCGCCCCTTCCGGATGCGAATACTCAGCCACGGCCAGGTATCAATGCAGATGCATCTCGGCCAGCAGCCTCTATCGCTGAATCCTGGGGCGACAGTACTTGGAGAAATATGCTCTTGAAAAACCCGCAAAAACTTCTCCGGATCGCTTTGACAGTGGAGTTTTCGCTTGCGCGCGGGCGCTGCCCGTCTGAAGACGAGCTGCCTCAATCTTTGCGAAGCATTGACCATGAGATTGGGTCTACATCTGAAGAGACACTTGACTCCGAAGTGAAGTGGGATGAAGAGAAATTTGGCGACTTCATGTTCGGCTACGAGGAAGTGGTATTTTAATTCTTCTATCACATACGTCCACTGTGTCCCTCTTGACATTGAAACGGGGAAACGGCAATATGGTTCTGTACTAATTTAAGCACTGAAATTCAAACCTCTTCTAAAAGCCTGGGTACTGTGACATCGTTCGGCGAGTATTATACCTGATATTAGTAAGACTGAGTTTGGTTGGCCACCTACTCGATGAGCCCATACTTTCGTATCACTAGTCAGATTCCACAGCCGCGCCGTAGCCACGTACTGAAAAGCCGCTTCTATCCAAATTCAAACTGACGATGGCGACAGCTAGAGACCTTGTTACTAGAGCGGTAAAGGTCACGGACATCTGTAATAGATCTGTCCTGATTTGACTGCGGCCTTCTTCATAGCAGTATCCCGCAGCATTCAGTTGACCTTGGCCCGAGGGTTGACAAGCCGTAAATGTATAGGCTATCACATCGTGGCTTAGTCCGATAATTTGCCGATTAGTTATCAAACTCTATAGCTCTCTCAGACATCTATCCCTCCCTCGGGCCAGGAATCAAAACCCTTTCGGAAGGTACATTTATAATCGTCTTCATGACTGTTGTCGAGGCCATCGCCATTTACAAACGAGAACCTTATTACAAACCCAAGTCTGATTATGGCTTTCGAAGGAAAGGTCATCGCCATCACTGGAGGCGCTCAGGGCATCGGCTTAGCTACCGCCAAGCTTCTTGCAAGTCGAGGTGCCAGTGTGAGCATTGCTGATGTCAACCCTGAAACTCTCCAAGGCGTCGAAAAAGAGTTCAACACGAAAGGATGGCCAATCCACACCGCTGCCATAGATATCCGGCAAGCCGACTCGGTCGATGCTTGGATTAATAGCGCTGTCAAGAAGTTTGGACGGCTTGATGGTGCTGTCAATGCTGCAGGAACTATTGGCAAGTTTCACGGTCAGAGGCCTATAGCAGAATTGGATAACGATGATTGGGACCTTGTCATTGGCGTTAATGTCACCGGTATGGTCCCCTTTAAACGTTCTTCTTTGGGTCATTAACGTGTTATTCGATAGGAATGATGTACTCTCTTCGCTCCGAGCTTCGTCATTTGCAACCCGGAGGAAGCATAGTCAATATCTCGTCTGACCAAGGCTCAAAGGGTGCCCCAGGCTGTGCTGTCTACTCAACCTCTAAGCACGCAGTCATTGGTCTCACTAGATGTGCTGCCCATGACTATGGATCCCGTGGTATCAGGGTGAACGTCGTGTCTCCTAGCGGAATCTATGGCCCATTGATGAGAAGCGTAGTCGGTGACAACCCCCCTCCGCCGACTTCTGTGCTCGGCAAGTATGGACAACCTGAAGAGGTCGCTGCCATGATAGCGTGGCTACTGGGACCTGAGAGCACTCACAGTACAGGCGGTATCTTTCGTGTCGACGGGGGCAGCTTTTGTTGATCTGATCCTTTGGCTGTAAATATTCTGATTTGTGGTTTCGTTTTTGGATAAGAATATGGAACACTTGACTCCAAGATATTTTCCCATTCCTGAGAGGCCTATCGGTACCTTTATGGTAATTTAAACATCTACAGATGGTTGGAAATCGGCGAGGTGAAAAATTTAATTACTATTACCTTGTCTAACTTCTCTGTATGTTGTTATATCATATATGAAACACCGATAAAACAAATTACAATAGGCACATCGCTCTGATGTTATAAGATAAGTTGCCTTGATAGCCAAAACATTGAACCCAGCGAAGAGATGCCCTCGATAAATGTCACGGCCAAGATACAGCAGCAGATAGCAATCGGTCTGAATCAGTCATGTTGCAACAGAGATAAACGTCTTCTACATTTACTATTGCGCAATGTTTGAACATGTATGAAATGCAGTATTTTACTCCCCCAACTTTACACGGCCGTAATCTCTACTCCTTCATGGCCACTCTGTCGCCATTTCTTCAAAACATTGTTATAGTCCTCCTGTCCCTTGCCCCAGACCGAAGTACGAGCAAGGCGGGCCAGCTTCTTTGGATCCCTAATCCTCTCAAACTCGCCTTCAGCATTGATGTAACTAGGCGTGCAACCCGCCGAGGCCCCAAACATATAAGCCTGACCTGCAATCTTCTGGGCCCACTCCTCCTCTGCATCCGCCGTTGCCTCGATGGTGAAGTCATACACGTAGCCACTCTTGGATGAATCCATTGGCTTGGTCTCTTTGGCGCCAGTACTCACAAGGTAAGCTACGTGCTTTGCCGCTTGTTCGGCAATGAATGTATAGTTGGGATTACCTCCGCCCTGAATGAAGCCAGGCCAGAACATGTTGGGGAAATCGTGACTCATCATGCCATGTAGTGTTGTTACAGCATGACCCCACTTCTCATCCAGATCGACACCATTACGGCCGAGGACTTTGATACCAACCCTTCCTGGGGGACTGTAGAGAAACGGGCTCTTATAACCGGTACTCAGGACAAGTACATCGACATCGCATTGCTTTCCATCAACAACGAGCCCAGCCTCATTGATCTCATCGACACCCCGGCCATCAGTATCGATAAGATGAACTGAAGGACTGTTGAAGGCTTGGAGATACTCGTCATGGAAGCATGGTCGCTTACACCATCCTGAGTACCAGGGCTTCAGTTTGGCTGCGACCTTTGGATCCTTGACCACAACATCAACGCGATCACGAATCTCGCTTTGTCTCTTTAGATCGATATCATGCAAGTAGTCATAGTACTGCTGAACCTCTTCTGGGGTTTTTGGGTCATGGCTGGCCGAACCTGATATCGCGCTGTAAGACGGCATGTTGGTCCAGCTGTCGTTGACCATATCAACTTCAGGTTTCGGAATACGATTGTTGACGTGCGCACAATAGTTGAGACATCTTTCTTCCCACCAACCTGGCTTGTTTGCGATATCTCTTTTAAACAACCCTTGGTTCGTCTCGTGGTTGTTCCTGGTCCCGACAGAAGACGGCGTCCGCTGGAAGACGTATACTTCTTTTGCCCATCTCGCCAACTCGGGGAGGATCTGAATTGCCGAAGCTCCCGTTCCGATGAGCCCGACCTTTTTGTCTTTCAGGCGAGTCATGGATGGATCATCAGATGTTCCGCCGGTGACATTGTAGTCCCATCGAGCCGGATGAAAGCAATCTCCTGCAAACGTCTCGATTCCCTTGATCCGAGGGACCTGAGGGACCAGCATAAGTCCCGTCGTCAAGATCACGAAACGGGACCTCACAGTCACCGCTTCTTGCTCTCCTCCACCATGGATGAGCTCAACAAGTTTCATAACCCACTCGTTTGTTCCACTGTCCCAGATGCATTCATCCATTCGAGTTCGAAACCAAGCCCTTTCGGCAAAGCCGTACTTGCTGGCTATGCGCTCATGATGTTCCCGAATTTCCTTACCAGAGGCATACTTTTGCGTTGGGATATATCCAGTCTCTTCGAGGAGTGGCATGTATATGTAACTCTCAACATCGCACATCAGACCAGGATAACGATTCCAGTACCAGGTTCCACCAAATCCCGCGGCGGTATCGATGAATCGAAGGCTTTCAGGCTTGACTCCAGCATCTATGAGTCTCACTGCGAAAAGAACAGCGCCAAGGCCCGTACCGACGATTGCGAAGTCGCACCTCTCACCATCGACAGCTCGGGGCAATTTATCATATGTCGATTGATCTGCCCAAGGATCTTGCTTGAAATGGTGGAACTTTGGTACGTTATACAAGTCGGTGAACTGCGCACGTCCATCACTGCGGAGGCGCTTGTCGTGTTCCTTCTTGTACCGCTCTTTGATCTCTGCCGCAGGCGTAGCGAGTTTCTCTGAGTTGCCTACGCCATTGGTATAAACACCATTGGTCTCTGCGGATGGACTCATGATAGATGTGCTGTTGATAGTATAAACGCCGATTCTGTTTTACTGATAAAGATAGAAGCAGTCATGTGCTAAATTAGGTTTATCAGCTGTGAAATGTCTTAATTTCAATTTTATCGAGACTCTATCTGTTTTACATATAATGTTTCAAATGTAACTCAGTGCACTTTAAATGTAGTGTGCCCTCGGTTATGTCTGCTCCCAAATACCGAGGACGTTATAGATCCATATAGGATACCGAAGGGACCGCTGGAATTTCCAATGCGCCACCTATGGTAATTCGAGTGACTAAAACATCTTGCTGAATCAGTTGAAATGATTTTCATAATCATTAGACACCTCGGCCTTTTGCGAAGAGAATACATTCTCCGTTTTAGTTAGCAACAGTTCCGCTGGAAAGGAGGAGGTTCAACATCTCTTCTTCAAGTACGGTAATAAAACCTCTATCAGCTTTAAACCGTGCATTTTAAGGTGCTCGGAGATGGGAACTCTGAAGATAAGCTGGACTTGTAGGGTCACATTGTACACAGACGCTGAGAACAACATTATCATGCTTATAGAAATTATGAAAGTACTTTTATCTCCACCGAAACCTCAATTAGCCTTCTGGCTCCTTGTACATGGGTCCATAAAGCTTCCATACCCGATAATCCGCTGCCCTGGCCAAGTCTACAGTCTTTCTACATCCTTCACTCGTAAACTCAGAATCGTCTCTAGCCAGAAGTTTATCATTATCAGGTAGAACCTCTAAAGCTTCCCCAGATATATCACCGGCTATTACATAGTCAAAAACCCCAGTCAAGGACTGTGATCTTCTCCCGTGGAAAGTATCGTCAAAAGCCACGCATGGAGCCAGAGACAGCGCTTTGGAGATTTGATTATCTGTCTTGGCATGGGAACAGCCACTTACTGTTCAAAAGCAGTATAAACTGGCAAGTTCGGGACGTGATAAAGGCCGCCGCTCAAAGCAACCAAGCAAACTGACATAGACCTGGAAACTTTTCTCACTTGTATCCCACTTATCCCCCAGAAGCCCTTTTTACCGGGCTCTAGCTAGGCGATGTAACCTATTTCGCCAGCGTATGAAAACTTCTGTGCCTTTGATCTACTGCAATTCCGATAGTTTGTGAAAAAGCAATGAACTGGAAACAGACGTAGGGTAAGAGAAATTAGCAGCAGTGGGTCAAACTTTGAGTACCTAGGTAGCAGTAGATGTTCAGTTTCCGAGGTAGTATAATCTGAAAACGCCATTCTTGATCATTTCCGCAGACTGAAATATCGACTACGCAGCTCTAATCGGATTTTATTCGCAGTGCCATTCACTCAAGACACCTCGGTCACGCCCTGTGATAATTTGACCTGGAAAATGAAGTGGAGCGAGTAATATGTAACCAATAGTCATTCGTTGGCTTAGCAAAGGCGGGGGCTCTCCAGTATTTTAAAAATAGGCTGGTCGTAAGTGGATAGGGTCTGAAGCCAAGGTGTTACTTGCATAGGACAAAGGTTAAAGTAATAAATCCCTCTGAGAGGACTGAAATAAAACACATCAACGATTGAGAAGAAGCTACTATAATGTGCAAGTATTTGGGATTTACCCTGTATCTATAGAGGGACTTTATAATTAATTATTGACATTATACACGCTCTCTATTTATGCTAAGGAAATTCGGAGAGTTTACAGTCTGGACTCCCTTGCGATTTTTATTTATACCGCCGATAAGGTTAATGACAAAATTGACTTCAACCGATCCTGCTAAAGAAGTTGGTTGCTACACCTACAGTAGCATACAACCGAGGTTTCTTAGCCAAACCAGGAACCCCTCGGCCCCCGCACTGCTGATCTCGTTCCACGATCTTGAAAGTTGATATTTTATAAGGTGCCTGGGGTTGACGTTGATCTGGAATTACATGCATATCAAATTTGAACACTCTATATCGCTTCTTCCTGACACAGCTGAGCTACGACTTCCTTGTAATAATTGTTGAGAATGTCCCGCTTATCAGAGTGGCTTACTGAGCCGAGAACCGCGTCGTCATATCTTCTTATACTATTGACCAGTGTGAGTGTACTGCTCAGCCCCAATCCTCAAGCTGGATTATGACACGGATAGAGCCCTTGCTAAATGGACTTAGGTGGTGTTATACCTGCTTGGGAAGATCGTATACAATATTACCCTGCATCCACTTCGAAAGTATCCTGGTCCGAAATCATGGGCCATGACCCAGATTCCCTTCTCTTTAGCATGGATATCGGGCGAGGGTCATAAGCGGATTTACGCCTTGCACCAAAAGTATGGTGATATCGTTCGTGTCGCGCCTAACCAGCTTAGTTTTGGGTATCCTGAGGCATGGGATGACGTTATGGGCCACCGCAAGCGTGGTCAGCCTGAGAATGGCAAAGACCCCGACTTTTGGAGAGGCAATGACGGCTTCACTCTGGTGGGATCCAATCGTGAAAGACACACTCGTCTGCGAAAGATCCTGTCCCATGGCTTCTCCGCACAAGCTATGATGGAGCAACAACCTGTCTTTCAAAGATACGTGAACTTGATGATGAACCGGCTGAGGGAAGCTTCCTCTGGAGGACAGGCTGTCGAGATGACAAAGTGGCTTAACTGGGCTACTTTCGATATGGGAGGACATCTTATCTTTGGCGAGTCTTTTGACTGCCTGGAAAAGTCAGAGTACCATCCTTGGGTGAAACTTCTCTTCCAGCACATCCAGGGCTTTACCGTTTCGACTGCGTTGATCCGGTATCCCTTTGCCAACAGACTTATCGAACTGATGACGCCCAAGAGCGTCGCAAAGGACATACAGGCCCACAGTGCATTTACCGAGGCACAAGTCCAGAAGCGCATGGCTTACGAGAACCCTCGGCCTGATTTCATGGAGTCTATGATTCGAGCTCACGAGAAAGATGTAAGCCTACCCCGCCAACGGAGTCACCTTGGTTGATTCTGCTAACACCTGTTCTAGCAAGTTTCCTACATGGAGGTCAAGGCTAATGCACACAATCTCATTGTTGGTAGCGCAGAGACTACAGCTACCACGCTGGCAGGCACTATATACTTGCTTGCAACAAACAAAAGAGTCCTGGTCAAGCTCTATCAAGAAATCAGAGAAAAGTTCCAGAGCGAAAGCGAAATTGATCTTCTCAGTGTCCAAAATCTGGAATACATGTTCGCCGTCTTGCACGAGAGCCTTCGCATCTATCCAGCAGTGCCCGCTGCAATTCCTCGCAAAACTACTCAAGGTGGCATGATTGGCAAAAATTATGTCCCAGCCAATGTAAGTGTAGGTCATGAATCTATATTGATGTTTTGATTAACAAGTTAATCTTAGACGATTCTTGGGATCTGGCCATGGCCCATGTTCCATAACCCCAAGTTTTTCAAAGATGTTGAGTCCTTCATTCCAGAGAGATGGCTTGGCGATCCCAAGTATGCCAACGACAAATTGGCAGCCTCGCAACCATTCTCCGTTGGTCCTCGCAACTGTATTGGCAAAAAGCAAGTTTTATAACTCAAGTTCCTGTAATCAATCTTACTAACTAACTAAATCCTAGCCTCGCATATGCCGAAATGCGTTTGATCCTTGCAAAATTAATCTGGCATTTTGACATTGATCTTGACCCTCGAAGCGAGGGATGGTTAGAAAGGAACGTGGCTTTCCTACTCTGGGAAAAGCCAGAGCTGTGGATTCGTTTAGCTCCTAGACCTGGCTTCGAGAGTTCTATATAGAAAACCTTGGAACCTTGAGAATGATCGAAGTAGTTCTGGGTAGTTAGGGCCAGCCCGAGGCCAAGGGAGATACTGGAGTAGCCATGGAAAGGTTTTTAAGTAATTGGAAAGGGTTTTCAAGACTGGTGATGTATAGTATGCGAGAATACCGAGGTAGCAGTAGTTTTGCATAAACTTGAATTGCCTAAACAATTTAAAGGCTCACAAGGGCATTTTGTGACTTAAGAGCTATCGTTATGGTATTGAATGCTTTACGCATACTTAAAGGCTACACGATGGCATATATGAGACCGATTAGCCCTTCACTGCGTGACACTGGACACAAAGGCTGAGCAATATATTAATATTGCTTCTTATTAGACGACTAAAATCACCTTTCGTCCTTCAATAACTTATTAATAGATGTTCCAAAGTCCTATCTTATTTAATAATAGTTCTCGCTAAAGCTTGTTCCCATGGGAAATATTTCTCTTTGTTGGGGTCCCAGCGTAGTGGGAAAGTGATTAGGATCAGCGTCAAAATGAACCAGGGCTTGTAAGAGGTTGGCCTCAGTGTCGAAATCAGTCCAAGGATCAATGTTAACAGCATCATCACCTATACCGGCCTTTTCAAAATGGCTCTGGGTATATAGATCAACCACTGCCATATTATCACCTCCAGGTACACCTTCCGTATTCGCTCCTGGCGGCACACTGCAAATCGTCACAGCCGTGGCTCGCGGGTTTGATATAGCTATCGGCATCTGGCTGCTCTCTTTTGAAATCGATGTATTGCTCTGAACGCCCTCTTGGCTATTTCTGACATACGGCCTTCTCCTTACCGGCTGCCTTGTTCTTAAAGGACTGGGCGTCAGGTTCAACATAGGGATGTGAACATGGGTCTTCTGGATGACAGCCTCAATGAACCACACGGCGTGGTCCGCTGAAGCATACATGCCCCTGAGATACTGGAGTGCCTGCCAGCACTGATAGAATTGGCCGATAGACGCGTAACGAGCATCTTGCCGTGAAGAGCCGATGTCGTTGAGGTGAATGAGTATGGCAGATAATAGTGCAGGAATAGCAGATGTCGATGCAAAACGAAGTTGGTTGCCTTGATGGAGGTCGTATACAACTTGTGTAATACCCCCGGCTGCATCGGCGATCTTGTCTGCAGATCTTCTTGTACTGATATTATCCTCGGAGCTATCGCTCAGTCGCTGTGCTTGAGGCCGATGCAGGATTGCCGTCGAAGTCAGATAGATCATATACAGCAGAGCCTGATGCAGATGCAAAATCGATTGACCTTGGTTCCGTCCGCGTTCCTGTTGAGTTCGACTTGCCTTGTAACGACAAGTTGAATTAAGATTCTCGATCCATCCACGTATCTTCAGATCGCACTTTTCCATATCTTGCATTTGCTGGGCTGACTTCTTGGGTACAACCATCATTGTGATGTTCTCGCCTGCTCTTGAAACGTCACTTCCTAGAACCGAATATTGGGTGAAAAGGATGTCGCCAATATGGACACAGAGCTGCGTGAGCTCAAGAAAGCAAATCATGAGGCTCTTCTGAGCGGCAGCACCCGCTATCGGGGCATTTCCGAGGAACTTTAGGACAGCCTCATCGAGTGGCTCCATTTCCAAGTCTTCAATAGTTAGATCTGGAACATCAAATGATGCGGGTCTTATCCGAGCTGGCCGCCGGATTCCGAGGGCTAGAAGTCGGTCTCGTACATAGCAAGCCCACCAGATCCTCTTCCGTCCGCGTTTCGCTCTAGAGCTAATTTCTAACTGATCGGGGTTTCGATTTATCCCCAGTATCTGCACGAGGGAGAGCGCTATTCCTGTCCAGTGCCACGTATCCTTTTCATCCTCGGCTCTTTCGTACCAGTATGTCATCAAAAGTAGCGCTTGCAGTCGCGCAATGCGATCAGGTTCCGTGTCAAGATCGTAAAGAAGACGAACCTTCTCGAAGAAGTCCTTTCTCATCGCTTTCCGGTTTTCGTATCCCCTTGCGGTGCAGTAGTCCGATTCAATGTAGGCGACAGCAGCGAACATGATGGCTTGGAGTAGAAGTAGACTAACAGGAGCGCTTGCGTCCCGGCGAGCGATGGATGATAGGAAGGGTGAAAGATCTATGATTGGCATGAATGGGTGGACGTATTGCATGTAAAGTCGAAACAGCTCGCGTTGTAGTTCATCGTCCGGTATCTTTAGAGATCCCTTGGCCGTGAGATATTCGATGTCGACCGGCTTGAGGTGCAAGGGAAGAGGCCGAATATATGGGTGAGAGGCTGGTGTATAGTGAACAGACGGTTCCGGGGGCTGTCCGACAGGTGACGCGTTCGCAGTTCCGATGATGGCATTGGCCTCGACTTGGGCCTCGCCGTCTCCCAGACCTGTATTTTTTAGCCAAGATCCTACGGCAATAAGGTCCGTTGATCAACGATTAAGTCTTACCTTCAAACGTCAAAGAAACAGGAAACCCTTCGGCAGCATTCGAACGATCGGAGGTATCCGCTGTTCCGGATGCTATCCCTCGACGTTGCTTGCCAAGAACGCAGCCCAAATTATCCAAACGGCAGTTGGTGCACGGCTGACCTTGAATCGTTACGTCGCAACGGACCTTGCGCGCTCGACATGAGAGACAGGCACGAGATGCGCATCGTTTCGCTGTAGGTTCAAGCTGTGCCTCGTCTCTTGCTCGTTTACTTCCAGCTCCGTCCGTCTGTTGATCTTGGCGAGGTGACGACGGCATCATGCAACAGAACAGGTAGGCAGAATTAATCCATCACGGGAATGAATAATCTATGGACCATGAGGGCGGTCAGCCAAATGTGCAGATATGGGCCGTAACATTGCCAAAACCAGAAGATCACGGTGCCATACTAGACCCTCGGTAACTACTGGGGGGTCGTAGGGCTATCTTGCCTAAATTATTGCAAGTTACATTGGCCATATATCAAGACGATGTTCACAGCTAATGGACCTAGGGGAATGACTCTACGCATTTCTAGTTGTGAACTTGTCCAATACGTAATCCAATTTTTGACGCATTTAAGCATATATTGATCGAGAAGCCTTTGTTTGACGGTGGGAGAGCTTCGATGATCCCATTATGTAGATGACATGGTGGCAATTACTTGTCTCGTTGATGACTGACCCTAGGCAAATTGGCGTTCATATGGAGTAACCTCGGCTACTCATGGATGTCACGCACTACACAGCTGCAAATAGATTACGTCGTCAATATCTTCCAATTCCACTGCACTTCTTGACCACAGCGAAAGATCGTCCATTGTAAAGGGTCGGCTGGAGACGGGATCTTATAACATCTTTCAACTGTCACATTTACTGTTCAGTATTAATCATGGAAGAAATACTTGAGTATTTTGCATCGCCAGAGCAGACGTATTCTTAAACTTGACTTGTATGAAGAATCGCGTATCTTTATCTGGTTTACTGGGAGCGGAAGTCCTGAAACAATAGATGAAACTTTACCGTGTCAGTCTGGAGTGTTACCAGTGACTCGGGTGTTGTTGGCGGTAACTCACTATAACGACTAGTTATGACAAGGCACTATGCCAGGTGATTGCTAGATATAGGTGAAAGTTTGACGTTTTAGGCGTCTACCATGTTGCCTAAATTGTAATCGGGTATTTAATCGAGATATAGGCTCTTCCTAGGCCGAGGCATAAACATACTTCAGTCCACAGTTGCTGAATCAATGACAGCAGGAAAGAGCTTTGTCTCAAGAGCCCCATGCATATCACTTGGGCTGCTTAAAAGAATTAGTCTGGATTTTCAAACCGAAAGCTAGTCAGTCGCATTCTAAAATACACGTCTTCAACTCTCACCAGACTCACACGCATGATTACAAGGATGAGTCTCGCAACGGGAGACAAAATAGTTACTCGGTCGCTTCCATACAGTGAGGATCTCGCTGCCAGCTTGAGACCATTCATTATTGGCGGTGCATCAGGACTCGTTGCAACAACATGTATTCACCCTATCGACGTGATCAAGGTGCGACTACAGCTCGCTGGGCAAGGGGAGATCAGTGGAACCTCTAAGCCCAGCTTATTTACAGTCGCCAAAAAGATAGTTTCCCAAGGCCGAGCTTTAGACTTGTATCACGGCATCTCAGCAGGTTATCTCCGACAAATTGTCTATGGCACCGCACGACTAGGCTTATTCTATACCTTCGAAGATGCAATGAAAAGGAGAGCCTGCAGTCAGGATCGGGATATTACGTTTATGGAAAGAGGAGTAGCCGGTGTTCTCGCTGGTGGCTTGGGGTCTTTGATTGGAACTCCTACAGAAGTCGCATTGATTCGAATGCAGAGTGATGGGATGAAGCCACCAGCCCAACGCGCAAACTACCGCTCAGTATTTGATGCTTTATCACGCATTACTCGAACTGAAGGTATTCAAGGCCTATGGAGAGGCACATCTCCCACAGTTATAAGAGCATGCTCGACAAACTTTGGTCAACTAACATTCTTCTCCGAGTCCAAACATCAGCTCGCAACGCATACAAGCCTATCACCGTATACTCAGTCTCTTCTGGCCTCGGCGATCGCGGGTGTTTTTGCCGCTGTATTGAGCTTACCTTTCGACTTTGTCAAGACAAGAATGCAGGGGCAAACCCAGCAAGGGGGAGGGGGTGTTCAATACAAAGGCTTTTTTGACTGTGTCAGCAAGGTTGCCAGAACAGAGGGCTTGGCTGCGTTCGGTCGTGGATTCGTACCGTACTTCTTCAGGATTGCTCCTCATGCGTGAGTTCAGCACATACTATCTTCTTTGTAACAAAAGCTAACGAGACTATCTCAGCATGATTATGCTCACGGTTTCAGATTTCATCGCCAGATCCTGGGTACAATAATACAGCGTGCGCCCACCCTGGTCACTCAATACATCAAATCAAGGTCTTTTTCTTCAATATATGAGGCACCCTGATAGTCATAGCCATGTACGCAACGGGTAGCTTCGGATATTAGGATTTATTGCTTTTTATTATTATGAAAACGGAGTAAATAGTTAAGCCAGGTCTAAACAGAATACATGGTTCACTTGCTCAACGCCTCTATATGATAAATCATCTGGATTTCAACTTATGAGACTGGTTATTCCTCTCATCTATTTCAGTTGGATTTTCTAATTCCAACTTACAACCCTGTTTATCACGTTAGCTGAGACCGCCCATTCAAGCTCTGCTGTGGAAAAGTATTCATACGAAAGACATCACCGCAATTGAAGATAGCCATTCCCTAACCCATTTTAGCCAGGCTATCTCGCATGGTGTGTAATAGGGCTCACAGAGTCTTGCACTTTGCTCCTGTGGTGGATTACAGTTCCCGAGGGTACCTGGCAATTCAGCCGCGGCTTTTCGCAGACGAAGGTCGCCACACAAGTGAGGCGAAACCTACAGATTATGTTTCACGATGACTAAAGTTATAAGATGGGAGATACCGGTAAACTCGAGCTGCTCGGCCTTTTCTGTGAAAGGTATCAAAGACTATTCACCAACTGCGAATATGCGGAACCAGCTACTCGTTCTTGGCCAGAGACTGCGACCAACGCTGTTGTCACCAAGTAGTCGGGTTATCCCGCCATTGAGAGCATTAAAATGGGCATTCAATTCTCATCCTTCAAGAAATATTCACTCCCGAGCCAATGAATACCTCCCCACAAACCTTCCAGAATGGACTGAATCTCAGAGGTCGGTCCGTGAGGCCATCTCGAAGATCTGTACAAAATACTCAGACGAGTATTGGCTTGAGAGAGACACAGAGCACAAGTTCCCTTGGGAGCTGTATAACGATCTAGCTGCCAACGGCTGGTTGGGAATCTGTCTCCCTGAAGAGTACGGAGGTGCTGGTCTTGGCATTTCTGAGGCAGCGGTTATGCTTCAGACTATTTCTGAATCGGGGGCTGGTATGAATGGAGCATCTTCAGTTCACATGAATATCTTTGGTTTAGAACCTGTTGCAAAGTTCGGCACAAAGGAGCAAAAGGAACGTTGGCTAGTCCCTCTCATTCAAGGCAAACAGCGAGCTTGCTTTGGAGTCACAGAACCGAACACAGGACTAGACACCCTGCGTTTACAGTCGTCTGCCACGAGAGACGGTGGTTTTTATCGCCTCAAGGGATCCAAGGTCTGGATATCAACCGCCCAAGTCGCAGACAAGATCCTTGTCCTCGCCAGAACCACGCCTCTCGACCAGGTCAAAAAGCCCAGCCATGGCCTCTCACTCTTCTATACCGACCTGGACCGTTCTGCTGTGACCGTCACCGAGATCCCGAAGATGGGTCGCTCAGCTGTAGACAGCAATACTCTCTTCTTTGAAGACTGGAAAGTTCCTGCCGAGGACTTGATAGGAGAGGAAGGCGATGGTTTCAAGATGATTATGCACGGAATGAACGCCGAACGCGTGCTCGTGGGCGCCGAAGCTTTGGGCATAGGGTTTGCAGCGTTACGCCGTGCTTCCAATTACGTTAATGAGCGGGTGGTATTTGGAAATCCTGTTGGAAAATATCAGGGCATTCAGCATCCTCTGGCCGAATGCTGGATGAACCTTGAGAGTGCACGGTTGATGATATATCTCGCTGCACGGCTGTATGATGAAGGTTATGAGGATGGAGAATATGCCAACGCAGGCAAGTATCTAGCCTCTGAAGGCGCATTCAAGGCTGCCGAAAGAGCTATTATGTCTCATGGAGGTATGGGTTACGCGAAGGAATATCATGTTGAGCGATATCTTCGTGAGGCTACCTTGTCGCGGATAGCTCCGATTAGTGGAGAGATGATCAAGAACTACATTGGTCAAAAGGTCCTTGGACTCCCTAAGAGCTATTGAAGAATGTTTCTGATAATTAATAAGAGCAATACGTTTTTAGAAGAATTACATATCTACGCAAATATGGGTTGATCGACAAATAGTTAAATGGCTGTTAGGTACAAAATATACGCCAAGATTTGTAAAAAAGTGGCACACAGAACGTTCACGACGGTGTTCGTTCAGTCAATTGCTTGTTGGTGAAATGAAAGCATACTCCCTAATTTGATATTGATATTTATTGTTAATAGAATAATTTTCGAATAAACTAGATTTTTAAGAATAGCTCTTCCAAGGTGCTGTTTGAACTTCCGATATAATTATGAGCTCCTGACAGTCTACCCTACATGTCACTAGTTACTGCTAAAAATAGGCGAGAGTCCCGTCCCACTCAATGCTTGTAGACCAATCGGTAAGTCATCGATTCGATGGGTATCCTATCAGCTTGCTTCAGCCAATCTACCGAGGCTGTATGATGTGGTGTGGAACTAAAACAATACGAGCCTAGGATTAGACGTAGTACCAGAGTCGCCGAGGTCCATTGCAAGAACGTTTCCGGCGGATAGGTGTTTTTTTTAACTACACATCAACTGTACATTGCCATAGATTAGCAAATAAGCTTAGAGTATATATTAATTTTGGAAATGGACTTAATTAAGATGTAAGAAAACTTCACAAGCGATTTTATTTCAGCCCAGTAATAATTCGACAAATTCCATAATGAGACTAAGCATAAACCGATTAAACATAAAGCGCTGCATTTACGAGAATGGATTACCTTTTTTCAATAATACGCAATGGGAACTTTTGTATAAGCGGCTACCTGGAAGGCATTTTTCGACCCAGAGTCCAGACAGTACTCAAAGTTCCGGTGCTCTCACAGGTCTGAAGATTCTGGACCTTTCCAGAGTGCTAGCGGTACGTTCCTAATGCCTTTCTTGCAAACAAGTCGTCGAATGATTAGCTAAAAACCAGAGTTTCTGATATAGGCCCCATTTTGTACACAAATCCTTGCCGACTATGGTGCTGATGTGATTAAAGTTGAAACTGTTGGCAAAGGAGTATGTACCGATTGTTGTTAATGTTACTATTATGGTTATTGAATTGTGGATTTCAGCTGATATGAGAGGAAAACTCTACTAGGATGACACAAGACACTGGATGATGCCGGGAGAACCCGCAAAATGGAAGAAAGAAGCCGGTCCTATGTCCAACTATTTCTCCTCTGTGAACCGCAACAAGCGGTCTATTGCCCTGGATCTCAAACAGGACCAAGGCAAGGAGATATTAAGAAAGCTTGCCATAAACACAGATGTTTTGTGAGTTCTCGAATAGAAGAGCTCATTGGGTTTTGGAAATCCTTGATCCTGACAATGATACAGGATCGAAAACTTCAAACCCGGAACCATGGAGCGACTTGGTCTAAGCTACGAAAGTCTTCGAAAAAAGAATCCGAAGTTAATCTATGCAAGTATTTCGGGTAGGCTGCTTGCTTTTCCTTATTAATCAGATCCGACTGACACCAACCGAGGCTATGGAACAACTGGACCCTACGCCAACAGAGGAGGATACGATCCAATAGCAGCAGCAGAAGCTGGTCTCCTACATGTCACTGGAGAACGCAACGGGCCACCTGTACGCACTGGCATCGGAATGGTCGACATGGCAACTGGCCTGTACCTCCATGGTGCAATTCTTGCCGCGGTGTATGCTCGAAACCGTGATGGAATTGGTCAACGGGTGGACACATCACTCTTCGAGGCCCAGATCAGCATGCTGACCAACGTTGGACTTGCTTGGCTGAATCTGGGTATTGAAGCTCAACGCTGGGGCTGCCAGCATCCCAGTATTGCTCCCTATGATGCTTTCCAGACTAAGGATTCACATCTAGTCTGTGGCGCAACCAACGACGCCCAATTCTCAGCACTTTGCAAATTATTGGGTCTTGAGAGCCTCATCACCGATGATCGGTTCGCGACAAACCCCAAACGAGTAGAGAATCGAGATGTACTCGGTCCTATCTTTAACAAGGCTTTCTTGACGCAAACGACGGCCCAGTGGGTGACCCTCTTTGAGAAGACGGGCTTGCCATTCGGTCCCATTAACAACATGGAGCGGGCATTTACTCACCCGCAGTCAGTGGCACGCAATATGGTCACCAGTGTTAAGGTGGATGCGGCAGAGACAGGCCAGTTGAGCCTCATTGGGCCAGCGGTCAAGTTCAGTCGAACTCTGACCAGTCTAAAACGACCGCCACCGCGCCTTGGAGAGCACACGTCGGAGGTTTTGGAGGAGATTGGTATCGAAGACATTGAGGTCGCGAGTTTGAAGAAGAAGGGAATTATTTGACTTCTTTTACGATAAGGAGATATATAGAAAATGGATGCTTGCTTGTTAAATTACATGTGCTTTAATTACTCTTCTATGCATCAGTGTAATCTGGTCATCCAAGACTGGCAGACAAACAGTCATGAGGAGATGCTATGTAAGCGATAAATGGAAATCCAATTATAAAATGAAGAACTGGGAGGACCCAGTGACTCAAATCTGCTTTGCGAGACAGCTAAAATATTGATGGCATTCATTGGTCACATTGCCGGACCTACGGTTCGTTACCTCGGTATCAAGAACATTGGCGGTTGTAAACTCGCCCTTCATCAGAGTCTCCCAAGTATACTTATTAGAGCATGAAGAAGGTCTGTATGTTACCAAGCAGCTGAATTCGACAGATACCATCTCCATCATCTCAATCATGAATGCCCCAGTGAAGACTGCTCTATGGAGCCCGAACAACCTGACCGAGACTAATACTGCCAAGTTCATGAACTACATAAACGACAAACACGGCCTGCGGTTGAGAACATACGACGATTTGTACCAATGGTCGGTGGGAATCAAGACACTTGATCGCTTTTGGACCGACGCCTACCACTGGCTTGAGCTGTCGCCGAGCGATAGTCAAGGCACACGCCAGCCAGAGATAGGATATACTGGAGAGGTTTATATTCGCTGGAACCATGAAATATATACATTAACGTTTAACCACAGGACGCATCTTCTCTCATGTTTCCACCTCCAAAGTTCTTCCCGACCGCTACTCTGAACATTGCCGAGATCATCCTTCGCGGCCGTCGGGATACCGACGTTGCTATTTTCTTTAGTCGAGAGGATGCGAAAGACATCGAAAAGGTTTCCTGGGGGGCTCTTAGAGAACGTGTGCGAAAGTTACGGAGCGCCCTGATCAACTCAGGAGTTGTCTCGGGTGATGTCGTTGCGGCTGTTATCTCCAACTCGGTTGATGCGATAGCCATCTGTTTGGCGACGCTCTCGATTGGAGCCATATGGTCTTCAACCTCATGTGATATGGGAGTCAGTAGTATCGTCGACAGATACTCGCAAATCCACCCAAAGATTATCTTTGCTGACCAAGGATACGTCTACGCCGGAAAGACCATTGACCTGACTGATCGGATCACGCAATGGTCTGATGAGCTTAGGAAGCGGAGTAGCAAGTTGGAGCAAGTGGTACTGATTTCGAATTCAAAGTTCAAGATACACTCCTCACCTCAAGTTAACTTATCCACAATTCAGCAGTTTTTGAAAGGCGATAGAGGTGATCTGTTGGTGTTTGAATTGGTCCCGTTTTCGCATTCGGCCTTTATCCTTTTTTCTTCTGGAACAGTAAGCTTTGGTATCAAATGGAAAAGTTATAAACAGACGGAAGACTGACATACTTTTCTAGACTGGTGCTCCAAAGTGCATAGTACATTCAATGGGAGTAAGTTTGCCGAATTCAATTTTCAAGCAGCTTGACGCTAATCAGTCAAACTCACAGGGGGTGGCCTTGAAGACCAAGGTAGACTCAGTCATTCAGCATGATGTGCGAACCATCGATATCGTCTTTCAATATACAACCGTAAGCTAGCCCAGGTCATACAAATCTCCTAAAGCTCACTGTAGCGTAGACGTCGTGGATCATGTGGGTTCTGAACCTGATGAATCTCTCCTGCGGTGCTGCAATGTTGTTATACGATGGCTCACCATTTCACCCACGGCCGACCATATTATTGGAGCTCGCCTCGGCTTTTGGGTATGTGATCAAAATTCAAGGGTGATAAAATTAGTTTTGCTAACACTTTACTAGAGTCAGCGTGTTTGGAACATCACCAAGATATCTCTCCACGCTGAAAGGTCTCGGTATCGTGCCAAGTAAGTTTATTGCAAGAGACTAAGGGTTGACGATGGGTCCAAGCTAACTCTTTGCTTTTACCACCACCAACAGAAATGGATTTTGACCTTAGTCATCTCCGCATTATGCTATCGACAGGGTCTGTGCTTTCTGCAGAGCTGTACGAGTGGTTTTACTCTGCCGCGTTCCCCCGCTCAGCGCTACTGATCTCGATGAGTGGCGGGACCGATATTGCAGGCTGCTGTAAGCGATGGCTTAAGTATGGATTTACACTATTACTAACGCAGATGATAGTCGTATGCGGTACAGCTATGCTCCCCATATACGCTGGGGAGATTCAATGTAAAGCTCTCGGCATGGCGGTAGATGTCTATGATTCTGGGACAGATCAACTCGTCTCAGTGGAACTCCTAGGCCAGGCCGGCGAGCTAGTCTGTACAAGACCCTTCCCGAGTCAGCCACTGGCCTTCCTTGGGCCGAAGGGATTACAACAATACAAGGCCTCTTACTTTGAGCGTTACGGGCCAACAGTTTGGTGCCAAGGCGACTTTGTTCAACGATTACCTGATACGGGCGGCATTGTGATGCTTGGAAGATCGTAAGTACACGTCCCATGTAGTTCGAAAAGCAAATCTGACGAGGATAGCGATGGTGTGTTGAATCCCTCGGGTGTGCGATTCGGCTCTGCAGAGATTTATGCTGTTACAGAGACGATACCCGAGGTTCTGGATAGCATTTGTGTTGGCCAGAAGCGGACAGTAGATGCCAACGAAAGGGTCCTACTCTTTGTCAAGATGAAACCTGGCACTTCATTTACTCCAAGGTTGGCAAGCCGCATCAATGCTGCTATACGGGACCGGTACTCTCCACGACATGTGCCTGCATATGTGTTCGAGGTGGATGACATTCCGTATACGGCCAATGGCAAGAAATGCGAGATCAATGTCAAACACGCAGTCAATGGTAACAATTTTGCTGTGGCTGGAACGGTGGCCAATCCCTTGGCTCTCAAGGCATTTGAGAAGTACCGAGATCTGCCCACGGAGGCGTCATACGGACCCAGTGTCGCTCCAAAGCTGTGAAACACCAGGGCCTTAGAAGGCGTCAGAACGGATATTCCATTATTTCTTATCTTGTTATCGCAGTTTTGTTTTAATTTCGATCTTGAACATATTAGTCAACGTGAGCTGTCTCCATGTGCCAGTGCAAACTACCAGTTTCACTTGTGCCGCAAATTCGTGACAGAAACTCGAACGATTGACTTGTTAAGTTTCTAAAGTGGTCGATTAGCTGAGCTGGTCGCCTCGGCTACGACCCCAACAACCTACCTACATGATGTCACCCTCGGCTCTCTGACTCTAGATTCCGAATGAATGAGGCCTGGGACAATTTTATATTCTCGAGAAATAAAATGTGACGTAAAGATAATTCTAGAATCAACCTGGGGCACGATTCTGGATGCTGTTTCCTGACTCCCTAAGACATCGACATACTGTGTTCCAAGTACTCATCTCATACAAAGCTTCCTAGCTGCACCATCATGGCCTCCTTTGTATCACGTTCACATATCTTCAGCTTAGCGAAACATCGTTGCAAAATACATCAAGGTTCTTTGTGGCTTCCAGTGAGATATTCCTCGTCGCAAGCAAGACCAGATGTTGAGATCGTCGAGGTCGGACCCCGCGATGGACTACAAAACATCAAGACATCCATCCCTACAGCCACCAAGATCGAGCTCATACGTCGACTAGCTGATGCGGGCTTGGCCAACATAGAGGCCACCTCTTTTGTATCTCCAAAATGGGTTCCTCAGCTGGCCGACGGAGCCGAGGTCATGAAAGAGATTCTTGCGAATCCTGGCAACGTCTACCAATCTCGACAGATGAACTACCCTGTCCTGGCGCCGAATCTGAAGGGCTTGGAAAACGCCAGCCGAGCTGGTTCCAATGAGATTGTAGTATTTGCATCCATAACGGAACCTTTTAGCAAGGCCAACCAGAATTGTACTGTTGAGGAAGCCCTTGAACAATGTGAAGCTGTTACGAAGGAAGCGTTGAGTCGAGGAATCAAAGTTCGCGGGTAAGCAAGGATAATAGGTGCTACCTTCGTCAATTACTGACGGCTCTCAATTACTTTAGTGTCGTATCATGCATCTTCTCAGATCCATTTTCCGGTCCCACGCCACCAGAGGCTGTTGTACCCGTGGTACGAAGGCTCCTGGACATGGGTTGCTACGAAGTTGGCTTGGGAGACACCTTGGGTGTTGGTACTCCAAAGAAGGTCCAGGACGTGCTTGACAAGCTTCTTTGCGATATATCTCCCAGCCGACTTGCCGGCCATTTTCACGACACTTACGGCCAGGGAATCGCCAACATTGTGCGTTCATATGAGATGGGAATCAGAAAGTTCGATAGCAGCGTCGCAGGCCTCGGTGGCTGTCCTTATGCGCCTGGGGCTCGAGGTAATGTTGCGACTGAAGATGTCATCTTCACATTAGAGAACTCAGGTATCAGTACTGGTGTGGATTTGGAAAAGCTTTGTGATGTTGGGCAATGGATATCTGAAGAGATTGGAATTCCATATGGGAGCAGGGCTGGCACTGCTTTGGCATCCAAGCGAATCAAAAGCAACTCTGTTCCTGTCAAGGCACAACATTCACTACCAAAACAAAAGCGGACATGGGAGGTCGTGGAAGACACTGGCGAGTACCGCGTCTCTCGGGCTGGAATTGCCCTGAAGGTCACTTTGACACGGCCCAGGAATGGAAACGCTTTGACTGATTCTATGCTGGAAGGCTTGACTACTCTGTTTAAGAAGCTACCTCAAGACCCATCTGTATATCATCTTGTCATTGAGTCGGAAGGCAAGTTCTTCTGCACAGGGATGGACCTCAGCGGAAACACAGAAACAGCGAATGGATCCGACGATTCAAGCTACTTCGCCAAGGTTCTTGCACTATATGAAGCGCTGGATCATGTCCCTCAGACCACCGTTGCCGTTGTTGATGGGCCATGCTTTGGTGGCGGAGTCGGACTAGCTTTTGGTTGCGATGTTCGGCTTGTGTCTCCAAAGGCCCGCTGGACGCTTAGTGAGATCAAGATTGGTGTAAGTCCCGCCGTCATCTCCAAGTATCTTGTCCGAGAATGGGGTGTTTCTATGGCACGAGAAGGAATGCTTTCTGGAAGAGAAATTCACCCGGAAGAACTTGCTCGGGTAGGAGCTGTTCATCGCATAAGTAGTGATGAGACATCACTGGCCGAGCTACTTGATGGCTATTTGGACCAGCTGGAGAAATGTGCTCCTAGATCTGGAGCAATCAACAAAGAGCTCACAAGACTGGGGTGGACAGCCCCAGATAGTCAAGTACAATCAGATCTGGTAAAGAAGACTTTCGCCAACATGATGGTGCCTGGATCAGAGGGTGAGCATGGTATTCGGCAGTTTCAGAAAAAGGTCAAGGCGTTTAGTTGGAAGGATTTCTGGGGAATGAGGAGCCCTTTTGGAAAGTCGATTTACTGAGAATTTATCTTGTTGTCCAATTTAGGATATTGTACTCGAGAAGCGGCAGAACGTTTGTCCATCTAACTGCTGAGCCGACGTCTTGGGTGAACACCACACCCTAGCCATGATATACTCCCCACGATATTACGCAATCAATAATCCTTGTACCTATCACAATGATCAAGAATCGCTTCATTTCGCAATAGTAATTGACTAAATGCCCTGTGAACCAGCGAGTGGCACGGCTTTGGAACTTTACAAGGCTGAACAGAAGAAAATGAGTTTGGATGGATCTTCTAAGGAAACTATATAACCTATCGAACTTCAAAGTCGTCAAAATTGGGTTCCATAACCATGCTATGATAGTCGAATGTAAACCACGGAGCATTCACGCTCTGTCTCCCAAAGCTGTTAACGTAGTATCCACTTCCATCCATCTCCCAGATAAGTTCCTTCGCCTTCTCATCCAGTCTTGCATTGTACTCATCAAAGACATCCTTACGGCATTCAATCGACTTCTTATCGTTCTCAAGTAAGTGAACAATAGCACTGGCCGTGTAACGTGACCAGATCTCGCCCCATGAATAGAAACCGCCTGACCGAGGTTGGTGGTTCGGGCCATAGGGGGAGAAGAAATTGGGGAATCCAGGCATGGTGAGGCCGAGATATGAGCGGGGACCATCCTTGCTCCAAAGGTCTTGCAGGGTGTTTCCGTTGCGGCCAGTGTACTTGCACGGCCAAAAGTAGTCTGACACTTTAAAGCCGGTACCGAGAATAACCACATCAAATTCGTGTTCCTCACCACTGGCTGACCGTATGCCCTTGCTTGTAAAGCCATCAATATCCTCGGCAACAAGCTTCACATTGTCGCGGCGGAGCATGTCGTAAAAGCCATTATCAACCACCAGTCGACGGACCAGCGGCGGATAATCAGGGAGGATCTTCTCCAATAAACCTGGGATGCCCTCAGACTTGGACTTGATATAGTCGGTGAGGTTCTGCCGGGCTATGTCATTTCGTTCATTGACAATGCCGCCCTTGGCCTTCCAATCCGGATCATGTGTCTGCATGTACTGGAGCTGCTGGGAAGCAACATGGGCTGCGTAACAGAACCAGTTCCAGTAATATGGCATGCTGTCGAAGATATAGCGTACCTCATCGTCTATCTTGGCACCATAGCCATCCATGTGCATGATCCAGTTTGGTGTGCGTTGAAAGACCGTAAACTCTTTGGCCTCGGAGGCCACTCGGGATGCAAGCTGTGTGCCAGTCGAGCCTGTACCAACAAGAGCCACACGCTTGTTGCGGTAGTCAATGCTATGGTCCCACTTGGCTGTGTGAAATACGGGACCCTTGAAGTCCTTCAGACCTGGAAAGTTCGGCACATTTGGAGTGGCGAAGAGGCCGCTGCCGCTGACAATTGCATTGCATGTCATGTTCTCAACATCTCCGCTTGAATGCACGACACTGAGTTCCCAAAGACTCGAGTCTTCGTGCCAAATAGCACTGACAACTTCACGGTTGAAATAAAAATGGTCCTTGACCTTGTACTTGTCCGCCACGTACTCAAGATATTTTCGTGTCTCTCCAGCCCTTGCAAAGTACTCGGACCAAGGATAGTTCTTGAGGAACTTGAACTGAAAGAGATAACTCGAAGTATCAACTCGGGCGTCTGGGTATGTGTTTAAGAGCCAAGTACCTCCAATGCCCTCTTGGCGCTCGAGGACCTGGAAGTTCAGGCCGAGGTTCTTGAACTGCACAGCTGCAGCAAGGCCACTGATACCGCCGCCAATGACAATAATCTTGAAGTCGGCGATCTTGTCTGCCGAAGGCTTTTTCTCGCTCCACTGGGCATTTCGTGGAAACTCTTCAAAGGCGAGTTCCTCGTAGTTGTAGTTAAACTCGATATCGCTGATCGGCTCATCACCAAAAAGGTCCAAAAGCTGCTTAGTTTTTGTCTTGTCAGGTGGAGGTGGAATGGGATCATCTGTTTTGCGCCTGGAAAGATAGTCAAATGCAATCGACTTCAGTAGAGGTGCCTCTTCATCGGCCAGGACGTGGGCAAACATGGCGCCTCCACGGATGGCTCGGCGAGACGTCCTCATCTTTGCCAGTCGCTCATCTCCTGTAACCTGCAGTAATGCAAGTCGAAGGGCATTTAGATTTGACTTGTCGATGGCTTTGCGTATAAAGTCATCAGTAACTGGCGCCTTGCCGTTGACGCCGATGTTGCCGTTGACGGTACGAATATCAGAGGCAACCGCATCTCTGACCATTTTGATTGAAGTAATAATAGAGACGTATGTAGAAAAGGTAGGTGTGTGGATTTATTCTGGGAGCTTCTAATTATAAATTGGCTAGTTGTAGCTCGATGAATGCATTTTAATGATGAAAAGTCTCTCTAACATTAACTTGATCTTGACCATCCAATTTTAAGTAGTCCTACTCAACGGCTTTGAGATAGTTAAGATCTATTTCATTTAGTAGGTAACTAAAAGTTTGGCCTGTTCCGAGGCCCGAGGGCAGTTGACCGAGTTAAGCTCTTGGTAGATAGGACAGAAACATGATGATGACCTGGAATATTAGACCACTATAGTACGAGTTCTCGAATATCGCCAAAATTCTCTTCAGGCAATTTCCAGGTAAAGGAACTCCATTGTGCATAATTATGGAAGGGTTCTCATGTGGTGGGATAGTATAGACCGTTACATAATATCCGCTCGGTATTTGACCCACGGGAACCCCATTGAGTTTGCCTCGGACAACCATTGAACAATTCGCAGCATCTTGTTAGTGCTAAATGACAGCATTTCAGTTGTGATTTTAGTACCTGTGCATCTTTGTTCACCCATTCGTTCATTATCTACTACGGCAGAAGTGGTAGAGACATTAGCAAAGCAACTCCACTTATTTACTTTTGCTTCTATTAATTCTCCTTTATTTCATCAAATTCAAGCAGAACAAAGATGCTATTCAGATCTCGATATCTGGATATCCAGTGTAAGTAATGAAAGATTGGGCTTCTCCTATTCCCCTATAGATCATTGGCAACTGACACGCCGGGGCTGCATAGACCCGACGGATTTGACGGTGTGGGAATGGGCTTTTGAAGACAAGAGATACTCGCCCTTGTTCAAGAACCCACCCGATGAGCTCGCAGGCTTTACAAACGCGGCTACGAATGAGCGTTTGGACTTTGGCCAGGTCAAAGAACAAGCCACCTTCATTTCCTCAGCCTTGGTCAACAAATTTGGCCTGAAAGTGGGCGAGACTGTCTCACTCTTTGGACCCAATACAATATGGTATCCAGTGTCTATGTTTGCGGTGTTGAGAGCAGGTAAGTTATTTAGACGAGTGTTCTAGCCTCATTTAAAGTCTGACGCGAACACCAGGCGGGAGAATTAACGGCGCATCCCCGTCTTACACAGTCGAGGAAATGGTTCATGCTCTCAAAACAGCTGGGACCAAGTACATAATGACGGTAGAAGGCTCCATTGAAGTCGCTAGTGAAGCTTCCAAACAAGTTGGCATCCCAAGTGAAAGGATCTTCCTAATGGAAGGGGAAGTCGAAGGCTTTACCTCAGTTCGTCAGCTATCTGATATTGGCAGAGCCTACGGAGCTGATGGCCAAACCCCATTCTATCGAATTCCAAACGGCGAAATAAACGACGTTTGTGGCTACCTGAATTTTAGTAGTGGGACAACTGGCCTCCCAAAAGCCGTGAGTCAATTCGTATCCATAATGGTACCACGACTGACAGGCAGAAATAGGTTATGCTATCCCATAGAAATATCATCGCCCAATGCCTCCAACTTGCAGATGTTGCAGGACCTGAGAAAAAGCGTTTCCTCGCGTGCCTGCCACTGTTTCACAGTAGGATACACCCGCCCTCTCTACTCGGAACAAATAGCTAACTATCACGCAGTCAGCGGTCTTGTTCGTTTCCTCCACTGGCCAATCGCTAGTAACGACGAGTGCATCATGCTGCCGTACTTCACCATGGAGAACCTACTCAGCGCCATTGTCAAATACCGGATAACAGATTTGACGCTTGTACCTTCAATTGTCATAAGGCTCGTCAACGATCCTATCGTGGACAAATACGACTTGACAAGTGTAAAGGTCATTGCATGTGGCGCCGCTCCCGTGGGACGTGAAGTCATCCAAAAGCTGCATGACAAGATGCCTTGGACTGGCTTTAGGCAAAGCTACGGCATGACAGAATCTTGCTGCTGCTTGAGTACTCACCCACCTGAGTTCTACGATTATAAATATGGTGATAATGCAGGCATGCTCTTGGCATCCACTATGGTCAAAATCGTTGACGTGGACACGGGCAAGGAACTTGGGCCGAGCGAAACTGGTGAGATTCTTGCCAGGGGCCCACAAATCGCCATGGGCTATCTCGACAATGCAGAGGAGACGGCACAGACCTTTGGTGCTGACGGTTTCCTACATACCGGAGATATTGGAAGAATTGATAGCCAAGGCTTCATCCGCATCGTCGATCGCATCAAGGAGATGATCAAGGTCAAGGGCCAACAGGTTGCTCCCGCTGACTTGGAACAAGTCCTTCTCGGTCATTCAGATGTCGCTGACTGTGCCGTCTTGGGAATACCCGACGAATACAGCAGCGACAAGCCGAAAGCTTACATTGTGTTGAAGAATAACGTTACACCTAGCGATGTGGTTGGTCGTAAGTTGATGCAGTATGTTAAGGAGAGGCGTGTGCGGTACAAATGGGTCAAGGAGATTGAGTTTGTGGCTGAGATCCCTAAAAGCCCCAGTGGCAAGATTCTAAGACGGCTACTTCGCAATGTTGACGAGAGTAAGAGAGGACTTGTAGTCAGGGATCTTTCATCACCAGCGAGACTCTGATTCAACACACCGACGAGGTACAGACTAGGCTTAAGTCATTTTGAGTCAATCTATATACACAGGCCAGATACTAGAACGATGTTTTTTCAATTTAATCCCAAGATAAGAATTGGATCACGCAATAAGTATGGAAGTGTTATTAAACTCACGAAGGATGAGTTATCATTATGTATCATCCTCTCGTTAGCTATGAATGAAATAGTAGGCTACCCAAAAAGGATTATTTCGCGGCTTACCGAGGCGCGGTGCCCCAAAGCCATCTTCAAGCCAGATGAAGCATCTGCCCTCGGCTACCAGAGGATCCAACCAACGAAATTGAGGCGCATACAAATTACCCATGGAAACAAAACCTCACAGAACGGAACAGAAGTAGGGAAGTGAATTATACAAATCTGTTCAACACGAGAGTCTATCAAACAATGGCATATACTGGAGAAACAGCTTATATTACAGGTATGACCGATACCGTATGTAAGAGAAGTGGTCTCTGCTAACACATGAACTATAGGGGGGGCCAGTGGAATTGCACGATTCCTCGCCGCGACTTTGATTAGGAAAGGGTATTATTTGTAAGATTGTTGCGATCACAATAACTACTAACTCGTTGACGACAGCATGAAAGTTGCAATTGCCGACCGCAACGTTTTAGGCGCTGAGGAAGCTGCTCAAGAGTTCAACAAAAAGGCCCGAGTTGCCTGGGCTGTACAGGTTGATGTTGGAGACTGGGAGTCGCAAAAGCAAGCTTTCGAAGAGGCTGTAGAGAAGCTGGGTAGGATTGATTATGTTTTTCCCATTGCCGGCATAACGGAAAGACCCTGGAATGCAAAGACAGCAACCGAATCTGGTTTTGTTAAGCCGGACCTGGCCGTCTTTGATGTTAATGCCATCGGAGCTTTATACACTTGTTCTCTGGCGATTCAGCAGTTCAGAAAGCAAGAGCCTAGCAAGTACGGGTTCCGCGGAAAAGGTGAGTCGTCCAGATCGCCGAAGAGCCTGAAACTGCCTCAGTTATTGGCATGAACCTCATATCTGTTTGTAGTTGTCGTTGTATCCTCGGCTTGTGGTTTCTACTATATTCCAAGTCTGCCCATCTATACCGCGGCAAAGCAGTCAGTGACCTTTGAACTCGATAGAACAAGGAGCATTCTAAAGTCTAGCAGTGCGATAGTTGGATTCGTTCGTACACATGGAAAGATTATAACCGAAGAAGATATTACGCTCAACGCAATTTGTCCAACCATTGTCAAGACTGGTATTTCTACTGGTGACTTCTACGACAAGGCGGATACTAAGGGCTTGCTGATTACTGTTGAAAGCCTGGTGGAAGCGTTTGAGAATCTGCTGGGAGACTGCAAAACTTCTGGCGAGGCTATCGAGATTTTGCCTGGGGGCGATGGCTTCAAAATCAAGGAACGGGCAGAGTACAGCAATGAGAAGTGTAAGATTAGCTGTGAGATGGTTGAGGAACGGACACGCAATGCTTTCAAGACTGCTGAATTAAAGGCGGCTTCATCCACGGCATAGCATATCATTACTGGCAGATCTGCCGTCATCTACAGAGTGATTTGACAGTTTTAGCCTCATACTCTCATTTAGTCTTTTCTTATCAACTACCACTGTTTATTTCTTTCAGCATGATCGCGCTCGACTTGACAAAGGAATGTTCCATGATATGATAAAGGTTACTCTAACACCAATACATAACGTCCATGCTCAATTAACGCAATAGTGGACCTACCTATCCCTGCGAGATTAAACTCCGCAAACGCTTGGCACCAGCATTCTACTATATTCAAAGCTCCTCGCCCTGAAGTTCCTCATTACCGGTATTGGAGGTCCCGCGGCCCACCGTAAGGCATTTGAGACATACGTTTAGTATTGAGACCTCGACTCGGCCCGAGGCAACGGGTTGTAGGTCTAATGGACATAGTGACCAAATGCCTTTAATAGTATATACTTCTCATATACGGGCCTTATCGTCGCTGATATTGAACACAAGTTTCGATATCATTTAGCGGTCGTTATCAATCAGCTCAATTAATTGTGTCTGTCCAATTTGAACAACCACTATGTCCCAGAAAAGCTTCGCAGAATGGAACGACGACGCTATTCGCCCGCCTGATGCCGATGCCAGAATCGGCTGGGCAGGCGTTCCACTCTCTCAAACCTGTGGATACTACGGTCACATCAAACGCGCCACCCTTCCAACAAATTCAGAGCTTGGAATCTCCCCCGACTATGCATCTGTTGATGCGGCCAAGATAGCTGAGGATTTCCTGCGTGTTTTCGCCAAGGCAGTTGAGGCAGAAGACGTAGATGCTACCCTCGAAAATATTGAAAAGAACGGTTACTGGAAAGACGTCGAACTCCTCACATGGGATATCAGAACTCTACAGGGGCACGATAACATCCGTGCCATGCTGAAAGAGCGAATACCCAAGACTGGCATTCGCAACATTCGACTAAATTCTTACGCTCCCCCAAAAGTGGAAACTATCGGCCCAGATCTATCCTTCATTCTCCTCCATTTCGAGTTCGACTTTATCCATGGCACTGGTGTTGGCGTAGCCCGCCTCAGTCCGTTCAAAGCCAGATCAGGCAGTGCCACTGAGTTGGCTGATGCCAGATCGTGGCTCATATACAGCGTTGGAACCGCCATAGAGACTGTTCAGGGATGGGACGCGGAGCATGGTGATAAGGAAAGATACCAGGGTGGCAAGTACCATGATCCTCTAGGCAAAGCCCGGAGCTACCAACAAATCAGAGACGATGAGAAAGGCGGAAAAGAGGGATTCCAGCCGGCTGTTGTTATCATCGGCGCCGGACATACTGGTCTCTCCATGGCTGCGCGCTGCAAAGTCCTCGGGATACCACATCTCGTTATCGAAAAAGGCGATGGTCCAGGATGCAGCTGGGCAAGTCGTTATGCTTCACTATCTCTACACGGCCCAACCTTTACTAATCATCTACCATGTCTACCTTTTCCGGATTGGTTTCCTGTGTTTCTACCCGCACAGCAGCTGGCCAAGTTCCTGAGAAATTACGCTGATATTATGGATCTCAACATCTGGGCGAATTCTAAATTAGACGGCAAAACCGCAGTATACGACGAGAAAGAGGGCAAGTGGACTTTGACAGTCACACGAGGAGACGGAACAAAGCACACGCTCCATCCTCATCATTTGATGATAGCTACAGGAATATCAGGAACCTTGCCAAAGGTCCCCGAGGTACCCGGCATGACTGAGTTTCAGGCGAATGGCGGAATTGTAACTCACTCGTCAAGTCATCGCACAGAACCTGGATGGAAGGGAAAGCAAGCCATCGTTGTAGGAGCTGCGACATCAGGTCACGATATCTCCTATGAGCTGAGTGAGCATGGCTGTGAAGTCACCATGATCCAACGAAGTGCAACACACATCATGTCCGTCGAAAGGAGTGTAAGACAGCTTTGGAAAGCCCGGGAATTGACTGGTCGACGAGGAGGCCAGGCTATTGATCTTGTTGATCAAGCCAACTTTTTGAAGCACTCATATCCTGTCGAATATGAAGTCATGCCCCGGGGTCAGAAGATAGCACGTAAGATCGATGCCGATTTGCTGCAGTCACTGAAAAATGTCGGATATCGTCTTCATGATGGCTATCACGGCGGCGGTGCTTATTCCATGTTTCCCTTTGACCAGGGTGGCTTCTACTGGGATACAGGTTGCTGTAAGCTCATCGCAGATGGGAAGATCAAGCTTGTACATTCGGAAATTCATCACTTCACCAAAGACGGCGTCGTGTACAAGGATGGCACTATTCAGCAAGCCGACATTGTCGTGTTCGCTACGGGATACATGAACTCCAAAAGCGCAATTCAAGCTATCCTAGGTGATGACATGGCCAAGAAATGTCACGAACGATGGGAAAAGGGGAATGCTTTCTTTCTTGGGCCAGAAGGCGACTCAATCATCAACTACTGCCCACTTCCCCAAAAAGGTTTATATGCCATGTTCCACCAGTTTGCTTTCTGTCGATTCCACTCTGCACGCCTTGCACTTCGCATCAAGGCGGAAGAGTTGGGAATTGATGTTACTCCCTATGGAAATAAGCCTCTTGGGCCTCCTAGTACAGCAGCTGGCCAACAGCCTCGACCCGAAGGCGTTCCATTGTAATATGTCTCAGAAGGAGAATGCGTGGCCGGGATTACTGCAATGCGTCGATAAAACCTTATCAAATCTAATACTGTTTTAAAAATTCAAACCAACCCCTTGATTGAGTAGCTGTATAAACTTTTGTAATTGCGCAATATATTCTTAACTTCCTACAGACAATAAATCTTGGTGTTAACTACTAGTCTAACTATATATAGGTAGGTGGAGAAGTATTACCTAAAGATAGCCTTGCTCCATTATGGCCAATTAGATAAGGTAGAATAATAACTAATCGATAAGGATATTAAGAATTGGAATGCGCTCATAGGCTGAATTCTGCACCGGGATTAAGCTCATAACCCTAACCCTCTCAGGGCTTTCTGGCCATTCCCGGGTCCACGTGTCCAATTGCTCAGTCCAAACTTACCTTACCCTAAAGACATCTTTATTCTTCTGAAACTTGAGGTCTTAGTATAATATGTAGTTCTATAATAAGGTGGAAAGTATCCTATATCACTACTATGAGAAGCTTATGCTTACATTTCTAACTTTATGAGTTCCTAGTTACTATTTTAATATAACAGCCGCAACTCTTCACTTTTACTCAGAATTGCACAATCTGATCGTTTAAGCTTTGGCCTTTTTTTTGACTTTCCCTCGGCATTCCAACAAGCACTTGTCGGATAAATTTCGGGTATTGCTCTTTAGTTCACAAATACAGTTAGCTCATAATTTGCATTCTTTGGGAAGAGCTTGCCTCGGGTTCCAATGCCAGAAGAGCCAGGCTATACCCGTGTTACGCCCGTGTGCATAATTAATGAAGTTATTTCCAATACACGAAAATTCACATAGTTCACGGTCTCTTCCTTATTGTCAGAAGCTACCAATTTCGATATCAGTACCATGAGTAGACAAGATACTCATGACATCAGATCGCAGATCGAGGAAGTTATCTCGCTCTGTTACTGGCCAGACCGGAAGGGCATAGATGACTGCTTCACCAACAGAAACCCTGTCGTGTTTCCGTCATGGGCCCGTGGGGCATATGGAGGCCAAATCATGGCCCAAGCATTGCTGGCGGCCTATGAAACTGTGACCGCCGACTCTACAGTACATAGCATCCACTGCCACTTTTTGAACGCCGTCAATCCTCAAAGTTCTGTCGTGTACCGAGTGGAGCGAGTTCGCGACACCAGGAGCTTCATCACGCGAATCATTCGAGCCACCCAGGGAAACAAGCTTGTATTGAGCACCACGGCGAGTTTTACCACGAGTCGTTCAGCTCTGAAGAACAAGATGCTTGAGCACGCAGTGTCCATGCCTCAGGGAGAGCATCCTCCAGAAGTTGGAAGCGTTCAATCGGCCGCGGGCCAGGCTGGTCCGGATCAGCCATGTGATTGTGTCCGTTCATCAAGCAGCAATAAAAATTCTTCCCCAAGTGACCGGAGATTTCGTCAATGGGTCAGAGCTAGAGGTCGCATAGCAGATTCACCACTGAGCTCTTACGAGCAGAAGCATGAGAGTTTGCATCAAGGCAAAGGCAAGACATTTGAGAATGCCAAAGAAGATGGGATGGGCAAAAATGCCGACAAAGATCATGATAATCATCATGCCCACGCTGCAGCACTGACTTACATGTCCGACAACTATTTCTTGGCCAGTGCCTTTCGAGCTCACAACGCCTCTCGATTTTCAAACCATCCATTCAGATATCCGACATTGCTAAGTACTGGACTTGGGGAACAGACCTTGGAAGGAAATAGACAAGCCTACTTTGACGACCTGGCTCGAGAGGAACAGGACGATAATCGTGGAGCGCCTTGCAATGGAAAGATAGTGAAAATGGCAGCAACAATGGATCATGCTATTTTCTTTCACGAGCCGCGTGACTTTCGGGCTGATGAGTGGATGCTGGTTGAGATGGAAAGTCCTTGGGCTGGCGATGAAAGAGGGCTTGTAATCGAGAGGATATGGAGTTATGACGGTACTTTAATTGCTACATGCGTTCAAGAAGGTGTTATTCGACTATCGCAGTCGTTTCATTCAAGCAATCTGTAGCTAGCTAGCTAATAATTAACACGACCCAATCTCCCGCCGATAAACTCGGCAAAGTAGATAGAATCTGGGTGCTGATTGTTAAGATCGCAAGGAGCACTGAGACTGGTCGGAGTTACAAACTCAACCAACTGCATCGTCTCTGGATCATACTGACCAACACGGTTACCAAGAAACACCAAGTTGCCTTCGACAAAGTAAACCTTTCCATCGTTGCCAACTCTCACGGGTCCAGGGAAAGACAATACAGGAGAAGTGCCGATGCTGATGGAATCACCAACAACAGTAGAGTTCCCAGCAGCTCGAATATCAGCAATGAACATCTCGGTGACCTTTCCTGTCTTGACATCAATGGTTCCAAAGTTGCCGGCTCCAGTACCTGTCCACCAGATAAGGCCATTCTCATCCGTGGAGACGCCCTGGGGAAGAGATAGTGGCGTAGGAATCTCGTATTCCTTGATCTCTTTGGTATGCACATCAATTGTTCCAATGCGATTGCCGAGGATCTCGGAGAACACCATGGTAGAGCCAGGGCCGGGCTGAATGATTAGAGGAGCTGAAAGAAGATGTGGTAGCGGATAGATGCTGTACTCGAAAGTATCAATGTCGATGCGACCAATGGCGTTCAGACCAACAGCAGTGAACCAGGCTCCACGATCACGATTGCCTGAGACGTCGATTGTGACGCGGATTCCAGCAGGAAGATTGTCGATGAGTGAGATACCAGTCCAAGGAAATGGAAACTCCGTCATGCTGCCATCCTTGGGGTCCAGCCGAACCATACTGTTCCCGGCAACTTCAGAGAACCACAAATAGCCATCGGGCATAAACTCCATACCACTGGGGAGCCCGACTGGGTTCTTGAGCGGAAACTTCTTCTTTTCCCCACTGGTGACATTGACTCTCATGATTGCATTGCCAGCGATAAGCTCGACCCATGCAATGTCAAGGTGATCAGGGTGGAATTCCGTCTCGCAGGGTGTGGATAGAAGTGGCATTGTGGCGTACTCAACGAGGTTATCGGCACGTTTAAACATCTGATGCTTCTCGCTAAAATGCTCTCGACTCGGCAAGGCCAGAGTCAAAGGCAAGGCCAGCAGGAAAGAAACAAGTGGGGTCTTCATTGTACCTAGACAAGGTAGCTAAGCAATTGATGGAGCGTTGAAAAAAACTGATAAGTGAATAAGCTATGAGGTTGTTGACTCTGTATCTTGACTCCATATTGGACCCCCATGCGCCTTTTATAGCTTGAGCCTTTGCCTTTTCAACAAATAAATGACCGAGGGAAGACTCATCAGCCCGCCGTAGGACAGATCGCCATAGCTTAGCTGTCATAGCTGAAGTTAGTAAAGTTACTTCTTAGTAGACTAATACTAAACTAGTACAGCTCCAAGGGGCTACAAAGGTGAAATTGCCGCGATTTTCTAGGTATATATTTTCATCAAAGAATTCAATCAGCCAATCAACTTTTCTACATCTCATATTTCTATGTAATCGAGCCTCGTGGCGAAAACTGGGCTTTCTGACACTTGCTCTTGAATACACTCAACAACTTGATGGTGATGATACTGGGTTGATCTACAAACAGATCAGAGAAGATGGTTCAGTGACTGAAGAGACTCGTGTAATATTTCCAGCCCCTAGAAACTGTACAAAACAACAACAAAGCTCGGCTATCTATGTGAAATAACCCAAAGACTTGTCAAATCTGGGGTGCATGAGCCGTGCAGGGATATACAACTTCCCCGCACTCTATACTTATCTGGGTTACGCGCTTACGTGCTACTGGCTGAATCTATTCCTCCTGGGGATGCACTTCTCGTGTTGAGTCTTTGGGCCGCGAGTAATATATTGAGAGCCGGGCAGTATAAGGCACTGGAATGTTGACCTCGGCTTACAAGCAATGCATGGAACGCTGTGTTGTGAAGAAATCATTTCTCTAGTAAAGTAACTACTCGGGTAGGGCTTGGAGACCAACCGTCGTTTAGCCATATTCACTTCAGTCACCAGTGACCGTGCCTATAGAACGGGGGGTACGCTATCTAGGTAAAGGGGCGGTTGACCAGGGAACTAAAAAAATATCTCTTTTTCTTTTTCTTTTCTTTGTTTTGAGCAGTATATTCTATCTCTAAATTTATCTATATTTATGAGATGGTAGTTTTATAATCGAGATACTTTTTCTTCTTAGGCCTCACCTTGTTATCTGAGGTAGGGTCAATTTACTCAGTCAACCAACCATTTACCTAGTCGGTGTACCCCCTATGCTTGAGGCACGGTCGCTCGTGATTGATTACGACAATCTAAGGGGTGCCGGTCTCTAGGCCCTACCCAAGTAGACATAACGACTATACCAGGCCTTCTTTGGCATTCTATCAAGTTTTGTCCGGAGTGGAGAATTCAGTTTCATTTCCAGTGTTCCTGGTTGAAAGGCTTCATAGACGCAATGTGGCATCTGACTATCAAAATGAAGGCAATAATATGTCGTTTCCCCTATTCTGTTCGTTCATACTATCTTAATCAATCAACGTCAGACAAGGCAAAGACCTTTAGCGGGAAGTGACTTTAATGAAGTCCTCCTACTATTTACAAGTTGGCCATAACCCCAATCCTGTCCGGAGTATCCCCAAGCGCAAAATCATTCCTATACTTCTTGCTTCTGACCTTATCAGCATCACTTGAGCTTATTCCCCTGGCTTCGACGGCTGGGTTATAACCGAGCCAGCTGTTCCTAATAACCTCGCTGTTACTGACCTTGGTGCTTGTCTGGCCGTCAGCACGCTTGTAGATATTGATAACAACAGCACCACCGAGACCAAGATTGTGCTGGAGCACAACGTTTGTTCCATCGGATAGTCGTGTATTGGCCCATCCACGCAGCTGCCATGTCAGCTCAGCACACTGAGCCAGTCCTGTAGCTCCAATTGGGTGACCTTTGGAGATCAGTCCACCAGATGGGTTAATCACCATCTTGCCCCCGAACGTAATGTCTCCTTTTCGGACCATCTCATGGGCCTTGCCGTGTTGACAGAACCCTAGAGCATCAAGGAGTAACATCTCATTTGTCGAGAAGCAATCATGCAATTCACAGACCCGGATATCATCGGGTGTAACTCCAGCTTCTTTCAAAGCAGCCTTTGCTGCTCGTTTCGACATGTCATACCCGACAAGCTCAATAGCACTAATGCTAAAGGTCTTGGGAGAGTCGGTGAAGAAAGCCTGGCCAGCCATCAGAATAGCCTGTGCCCTTAGATGTGGCCTGGCATCAAGGAACTTCTGAGACACAATAACAGCAGCTGCTGCCCCGTCGCTAGTTGGGCTGCATTGTAACTTAGTGAGAGGCGAATAGATGCTCGGTGAGTCCTGAATCTCTTTGAGGGTATATTCCTTCTGGAACTGGGCGTAGGGGTTGCGTTGGGAGTGCTCATGCGAAACGCGGGCGATCTCTGCAAAGTCTTCCTCCTTTGCGCCATACCTGTCCAGAGAATTTAATCAGTTGATGTCGTAAAGGACATATATAAAGAAGCCTTTGAATTACTTTGCCATGTACTCACGACCAGCATTTGCAAAATACTGCACTGTCAATGGAGAATTTGAGGGCTCTGCTAATTCGCGCATCTTGGCAGCAAATCGGCCACTGGAACTGGGCCTATCACTCCAGACACTCTTCAGACTGCCCGGATTCATCTTCTCAAACCCAACCACGAGGACGCAATCTGCCTTCCCACTTTGTACAAGCGTGCGAGCTAGATACAAACCCACTGACCCAGTAGCGCAAGCATTGCTCGTGTTGACGATTGGAATCGAAGACATGCCAAATTGATAGAATACGCGTTGTCCTGAGGTTGAATCACCGTACGCAAAACATGCTACACCGTGTTCAACGTCGTCGTAGTTGATCTGGGCGTCTAGCATCGCCTTGATGCCAGCTTCATAGCCCAAATCAGGATACTGGCGCAGGCCACGGGGTTTGATGAACTTTGTCATGCCAACGCCAAGGACGTAGGCATTGTTGGTTGAAGGTTTACTAGCCATTTTAAGGGCCTTAAGGAGGGGATTTCAGATTGAAATGGCGTCGAGAAAGAATAATGCGATAAGTCTTTGTGAAGGAAAACAGATCTTCCTTGATGGTTTGGCACTTTAAATTCGATTGGATGACTTGTGTAGGATTAACTACACTGCTTTACTCAGTTCCAGAGATTCAATAGATAATAACGAGTGCTATGACAATGTATCGCGCGTGGACACCAACATTGCTCGAGGTGAAGCCCTCGGCTACTAATCACTGAAGAATCTGTGTTGGACAGCAGAACGAACCAATCTCAGTCCGTTCACTCAACTAGAGGCCTTGCGGCTTATCCGTACTGTCCGCCATTCCGGCTGATGTACCGTCAGCTCAGTGCCCAACCTCCTCAGCCTCGGCTATGTTGCTCAGAGAACAAGGCTGAGATCTCGGCGATGTACTAGTGGCTAGCCTATGGTCAATCTACTATCAACTTGCGTTCATCTTAACAATAAATCATAAGAAGCAGACATTACTTTGACATTGACAATTCTGTCTATCACCATTCGACCAGGTGTTGATTTAAGCTGCAAACTGTGATGAGGATGGAGTCGAACGAGGCAGGGTCCCGTCATGATCTTGACGACAAAGCCCTGGGAGACTATTTGCTCAGGGTTGGTGAAATACCCAATCTGAAGTTTCCGATTGCGACATCTAAGATTGGTTATGGCCAAAGTAACCCTACTTACTTTCTGGACGATGCGGTGTAAGTACTTACTCTGGGCGAGTTATCATTGTTATGAAAAGTGTCTCTGACAGAGTGGCCATAGTGGAACTCGTTTCATCTTGCGAAAGAAACCACCGGGGAAATCTATCAGCCCCGTTGCGCACCAAGTCGATCGCGAGTTCAGAGTATTGAAAGCTTTGGGGTCTGTTGAGGGTTTCCCAGTGCCTAAAGCTTACACAATGTGCAATGATACCTCGGTCATTGGAACTCCATTCTACGTAGGTTTAACAATAATGGTCCAAGTTTTCATATCCTGACCACGTGTATGCAGGTCATGGAGTTTGTCAAGGGGAGAATCATCACCGACACCGACATGAAAGAACTTCCACCTAATGAAAGACGAAAGGCGTATGTTTCATTGTTATTAACAGGCAGAATGCTGTCTAACAAGATCTCTCAGATGGTTCTCGGCTATTGAAACTCTAGCTTGGCTTCATTCACTTGATCCAGACAAGATTGGTCTTGAGGGATATGGTAAGAAGACGGGGTTTTATACCCGTCACTGCAACACTTGGAGCCGGATTGAGGCGCAACAAGCGGCTGTTAAAGATGCCAAGACCGGCAAACCTTTGGGTAGGGCTCATGAGAGATACGACGAAGTGGTGAGATACGTGCGAGAAAACATACCCTCTGAGCGACATGCTATTGTTCATGGAGATTTTAAGTTTGACAATTTGGTAAAACCCACACAACAGGCCAAATTCGTCCATCTGCTAATAACCTGATGGCTAGATCCTCCACCCGGATGAGCCCAAAGTCATCGCCATTCTCGACTGGGAACTCTCCACCATTGGCCATCCACTGATGGATCTCGTTTTTTGCATAAGCCCTTTCTTCTCCGATTACACGAGAAGCGGAAAGTCGTCGCTTTCGACAGTAAACTCTCCTTACACGCCCGATAATCGAGCAGTCGCAGGAATTCCAGACCCAGATGAACTTCTCGGCCGATATGCAGAGATTGTGGGATTTGAATTGCGTAAGGACGGTCAGGGTAAGGACTGGGACACTGCCATAATCTTCCAGTACCTTCGTTCGGCAACTATCAGCCATGGCATCCAGGCACGGACCATCAACGGGCAAGCGAGCAGTAGCTTCAGTCATCTCTATTTTGCTAAGACAAAGCAAGCAATTGATGCGGCTTTGCGCCGCATAGAGTCTCTGAAGTATCAGATGAGAGGGAGCAGCAAGATTTAGACCTCTCGCAGTTTCAAAATTAGTTATAGTATCGCTATTTAGATGGAATTCAGCTTAAGCTAGCGCTAGATATAATGCCTCTTGATATACTCTAAGCTAGAGGAATTGTCAAATCAAGACAACTATATCAAGAGATCGCAGGGGAAAGAGTTCCAGCAACTTTGTATAAGATGTCATGGTTAGTTGCACTGTGTCTATTCACAATAGAAGACCTCGGCAACCTGACGGTTCTCTTTGAGGGGCATAAAATCCTTGACACGGCCGCTAGAGTACGCCCAGAGTATGTCAAATATGTTGGAGATATTTTACAGGCAACTTGAAAGAAACCCAGCTTGAAAATGAGTCTTCGATACGATCCCGAGTTCTGGGCTGTACTGGAGCCACTGCTCCCTACGTTTTCCAAGAGAGAAACACTTTCACTGAATACCATCAAGAGTGGCCGGAAGCAGCGGGAAGCTGGCATGACAGCCTTCTTCAACAAGTTGGATCCGTGTCCGGATATTGAACAAAACACGTACCAAGTCAACACCACCGATGGCCACACCATATCAGTTCTGGCTCTCACAAAAAAAATGCCCCAGTCAAACCAGGGTCCAGCTCTGCTCCACTTTCACGGAGGAGGCATGATATTAGGATCTGCCGAAATACAAGCAAAGCCACTATCACAGCTAGTCAGCGCAACATCAGTCCCAATATTTAGCGTCAACTATCGTCTTGCCCCTGATTTCAAGGGCACCATTCCTGTTCAAGATGGTTACACTGCATTGCGTTGGCTACACTGTAAAGCAAAGAGTTTCGGTATCGACTGTACCAGAATTGCTGTTTTTGGAGAGAGCGCCGGCGGAGGTATTGCTGCGGGCGTCGCACTCATGGCTCGAGATAACGACCTTCAGCCTCGATTGGCGAAGCAGATTCTTGTCTATCCCATGATTGACGACTTGAATGTTGTTACAAACGAGGTGATGGAGCCTTTTGCGTTTTGGAAAACAGCCGACAACACAACGGCATGGAAGGCACTTCTGGGAGACCAAGCAAGCAACCCAGAGGCCCCTGTCTCGTGCTATTCGGCTCCATCTAGGGCGGTTAGTCTGGCTGACCTTCCGTCAGCTTACATAGACGTTGGGGGTCTTGATATCTTTCGTGATGAGAGTATCAAGTATGCTACGAGGCTTTTGGCCGAGAATATCTCCACCGAGCTTCATGTTTACCCAGGGTTGCCTCATGCCTTCGAGATGATTGCACCCAATATTGAGCCTACAAAAAGAGCCCTGGAGAACCGCTGTCAAGCCATACTGGACCTACATCGATGATGATGGTTTTTTCGGGTAGTGCTAAAGTTAAAGGTCCAGAAATGAAATACAGCCGAGCTTTTAAGTGAAGTATCTCACAGGAAACAGAGTACATGTGTGGGATTATCTCGATTAGATATACATCAACGTTAATTCACCGACAACATAAAACATAAATATCACATAATTGTAAGATTTTAGTCAGCAGGTAAATTCTTTGACTACTTGACTTTAATAGGATGTTGTTGTGTGACTCTTGTCTACTAGATCAAAAGTCGAATGTGTCAAGAACATTATGATCATCCACCATTGTACAGATACGACCAATGAAACACAAGCTTGTCGCCTCGGTCTGCATATCAGGAAGATTCTCAGAGGGCGTGAGAGCCAAGGTCCAATATGCCAGTGCACCCAATAATTGCCTTCGAAGTTCAAGCCAGGCTTCTTCCACCATCACGTCGGGACCGCGCTGCTTTTTAAGCTCTGACACGTATAGCTCGACGATCTCATGTTCCCACAGACGGCGCTTTTCTGAAGTTACAGCCGTACCTATAACATATGCCAGGTCGCGAGACTAGTGACCCCTGGCCTCGGTCTGCCAGTCTGTTAGACCCATGTGTCCATCTGGTGTTATATACCAGTTGCCTTGAATAGAACCACACATTAGTATTGACCTTGACGATTGGCTTGGACTATACCTAGATGAACGTCTCCATTGGCGCACATCTTCTCAATACCAACTCGAATCAGATTGTTGATACGGTCTTTATAAACGAGCAAACGCTTAAAATTAGGATTCTGAGACTGATAGAACTGGCCGCGTAGTTTTGCCAAGATCTGAACCTGCTCAACAAAATGGGTCTTGGTCAATATTGTCTTGTAGTTGCAGAACGTCGTTTCATTTCCCATACCCTTTAGCATAGCCAAGGCTGCCCATGATTTGGGATTGTATCCGGCAAAATATGCCCAAGGTGCCTCGATGTCGAGTTGAGGGCGTATATGCTTGTAGAAACAACATTCGCTGTAGATACCACCAGCAGCTAAAACGATACGGTTCTCCAACAAATGAGCCGCCCTGCAAAAGATTGAAGTCGGGAGGTCCTGAGAGTTCATGCCCTCCCATTCAATATCAATACGGCGTCGATTGGCAGATCCATTGTCTTTGTGACCCAGAAGAAAACTCTTGACACTTGCTCCCACAGCGTCCTGGACCAAGGTCGCAGTCAGCCACTTTTTGGTGATGGCCTCATATGATACAGGTATATCACCAGACTTACGAGGGACTGGGGGGTTGATTTGTTCGTCTTTACAACACTGTCGAATGTACTCAACAATATCCTCTCGTAATGGACCTGTGGCTGGCATGATCACGTGAAGAATTGCGATTGATATCTAAGCGGTAATATAAATTTGCATAATAACCGTCTAAGTGTCTATCTTCTTGTGGCTTTTTTTAATAGTTCTTATTCCCAGATACGAGGCCGTGAAAGTTGGTACCGGCCTATTCCCTCGGCAATCGTCTCTCTGCAGAGCCGTGGTTGAAGGTTGCGCAGCCTCGGGTTCCACTCGCGGTCTGTAGTCTCCATCACTTGGCTACTACCTTTTTCATGTTATAATCCAAGGCCACAGTTAATCTGGTCCTACGTCACCGTAGTCTGCGAATGCATATAGCAACCGGTTTATAAAGATTAGCACCACACGGCCACATCAAACTCCCAAGCTCACAGAAATGTCCTGTATAGGAAATCCTTTTGAATTAATAGTGCCGCTACGTTCTGTATTGGCCCAATCCAGTAAGAGCTTGTACTTGATTGACGGTTGAGGTTTTTCCGGGTGGACCCACTAATTTAAGACTATCTACGTACGAACTGTATACAGGCATGATAGACTTAGTAGCCGAGGTAATTTAAATTAGCTTCTTCATGGTCTAGGGTGGGATGAGATGTGACGAACAATCTCGTTCAGTCGTGGTATCTGGATCTTGACTTCAAGAGCCCAGGGGAAAAAATTCAAACGACATGCCATTGTACCTAACCAATCTAACGGCTATTTAAAACAGTCCAGATAGCATTACCTTTCAAATATCGTCTGCAGAAGCCTAAAACTCTTTGGGAAAATTTAAAGACTTTAAGGGAATACGAGCTTGCACATAGTAGTACATGGATGCCAAACCACCACTCACAGGTTTGCGAGTGGTTGAGCTTGCAGGCCTTGCTCCAGGTAAGTCGGCTTCCTTCTAATTAATTTACACAAACATCTTCGTACCTGTTAATGACTCTAACTTAATCCGTGGCTTGCTAGGTCCCTTTTGTGGACAACTTCTTTCCTCGTACGGGGCTTCCGTTCTTCGTGTCGATCGCGCAGGTGCACCGAAAAATGATGATATTTTAACTTCGTACAAGTCATCAGTGGTCTTGGACCTAAAACGACCAGCCTGCATCCGCCTCCTAAAACGTGTGCTTAATACAGCCGATATCTTGATTGATCCTTTCCGCCCTGGCGTCCTTGAAAGACTCGGTTTATGCCCCAATTCAATTCTCCTGGCCTCGAACCCACGATTGATCGTTGTTCGCATCACGGGATTCCGTCGCGATGGACCGTACAAAGACATGGCAGGTCACGATATAAACTATCTGGCCGTATCGGGTGTGCTTAGCATGCTGGGAAACCGTGGAGAGCCACCGTCACCACCTGGCAACCTCCTCGCAGACTATGCAGGTGGAGGACTGGTAGCATTTGCAGGCTTGCTCATGGCCGTGATTCAACGCAGTTTGACAGGCAAGGGCCAGATCGTGGAGGCAAACATGGTGGACGGAGCTTCCTACATTGGAACGATCCCCCGTTTGAGGTCCAAAGAGCCCGTGTGGAACGATGAAAGAGGGACCAATCTCTTGGACGGAGGATGTCCCTACTATCAGTGTTATGAGTGTAAAGACCAGGGAAAGTATATGTCCGTGGGCGCCTTGGAGCCACAGTTCTTTGCAGAGCTACTTCGTGGCCTCGGGCTAACAAGCGACGAGGTTATCTCTCCAGGAATGCGTCGTGAAGACAAGCAATCATGGCCCCGCATACGGGAAGAATTTGTGAAGAGGTTCAAGGAAAGGACGCGCAAGGAATGGGAGAGCGTTTTCGATTGTATGGATGCGTGTGTCGCACCTGTCCTGGAACACGGTGAAATGGAAGATACAGCATACGAACAACGGCCAATGGTGCACCTGAGCGCCTCTTGGTCTCAGCCTGTAGACACACCGTGGGAAGGAAAGCGGCTGAGTCCGGGTTCCGGAGGCCAGGAGACACTGAAGGCATGGATGAAATGGGAGTTTGGCAAAGACTATGATATCGATCAGGGAACATTTGTGTTGAGAGCAGGGGATGCGAAGCTTTGACGCGCAGTCAGTTCAAAAGCCGAGGGTGTGCCAAATGCTATCACATGATAGAGGCCTGTGTACAGATAGAGAGAGAGTTCAAGCGAGGTGCAACTGGGACAGTATGAGCCATTGCGGACTTATTATTTATTACATGAAAGCCGATAAGTTACCAGTTGTTAAACCTTCTGCGTCCCCTTCAAAGTTCAGGAGAGTGGGGAGCAATGTTTCCACATCACACCAAGCACCTGGAAATGGTGACCCTGCTAAGAGATCGCCTATGTCCCCTGGACCCGTGGTGGTCCACGTTTCCATTACCACGTTGGGAACAACTAAAGGTATTGGTTGCTGCTGCTGTACGATGACGGATTGCTGGGTGATTTCTTGCCCCATGCCTGACTCATCTGCCGACTCTTGATTCCAGTTGCCTGAGGTGCTTGGACTTGGATACATGCAGCTTGCAGCAACAGAGTTAGGTCCCATATCCAATCGAGGCCTATTAGTGGTTTGACCACGCTCCCCGACCTTATTGTTTGCCGTCGGTATGGTCCATGGAACATTGAGCCCTGTATTCCGTAGAATCGAGTTGAGAAACTGCATGGCGTAATCGGCCGAAGTATACATGCCCTGCAGTTGCTGTATAACGCCGACGCATTGGTAAAGACGCCCAAGGCTCAGACTGCGACCTTCTTCTTCGTTGGAGCAGGTGTTGAAGAGATGCACCAGAGCCACAGCCAGATATGCCGGAACGGCGAGTGTTGGTAGGAAACGTAGCTGGTTGTCTTGTTGCAGGTTAAAAGCCAGCTTTGTCATTTCGACAGCAGTGTTGGTGACATTTCCTCGGGATACAGTATTGGATGTACTGCTGTTGCTCTGACTATCATCGCTAGAGCTATGGCAGACGACCTGTGGACGTTGAAGAGCACCCAGGGCCGTGAGATAGACCATGCGAAGTTGGGCCTGGTGAAATCTCATCATATTATCGCAATTTAGCTCTTCAGCTGAATTTGAGCTTGAAAGTCGCGGTCCCGACTTTGGGGTGTATCGTGAGTTTGCGCCTTGATTATCCATCCAACCTTTAAGTTCAGCACTACGCTCAGCGAGAGCCTTGGCATGCTCTGGGAACCGGTCCGGACGCGAAGGTGATTGTTGAGTGTACTCGACGCCCCCAAAATAGTTTCCCATTACTGTATACAAGGTATTGAGAGTGCGGCCAATATAAATGCACAGGCTACTTAGTTCAATGCATATTCGAGCCAAGTTCTCCCACTTGTTGGGGTCCGGATACCTTGCATTGAAGCCCTTGAAGAGCTTCTCCATGTTTGTTGAGGACGAGCCCAGCTCAAAATCGTCTAAAGTGAGCGGCTTGACGTTGTACTCGTCCTCATTTATCCGTGGAGGACTCCTTATTCCGAGTGCCAGTAAACGATCTCGCATGACACAGCACCACCAAACTCGACGTCGGAGCTTCTTTTCCTGTGGCGGTATCCTCAGATGCTCAGGATTTCGATGCAAGCCCCCAACCTGGGCATTAGTCAAGGCAATACCCATCCAGTACCAAGTGTCCTTGTCGTCATCTGGACCATCGTACCAATGTGTTAGGAGTAGAAGTGACTGAACTAGTGTCATGCGATCTGATTCATAGTTCAAGCTGTAAAGAATCCTCACGCGATCGAAAAAATCTTTTCGCGCGGCAAGCCGAGATGAGTAGCCTCTTGATTGCAGAAATTTGAGATCCACAAATGTAACACTGACAAAATTGACGGCTTGAAACAATAGGAGACTGATTGGGCTACGTCCGTTGCCGTGCAGTATCGAGCTGGTATACTCTTCCATGTCGAGGACCGGGAGGAAGGGATGCACAACAGTGATGTAGACACGCAGGAGTTCATGCCTAAACTCTGGATCGGGTATTGACAAACACAGCTTATGTGATAGATATTCTATATCTCTGCTATCGAGGTGTTGAGGAGGAGGCTGGATGAACAATGGCAGAGCTGAAGAGGCCCGATCACTTTGTGTTTGTGACGATGCAAAAGGACCGTGGTAATCTCTTATGGGGTCTGAATAGTCAAGTGAGGGGACCGGAGTAAGCCCCTGTGCCGGAGCAGAAGCCTGAGCATTGGGTCCTTGGTTTTTGCTGACTTGCACATGGATCTCATCCATGGGTTCTTCGTTTTGCTGTTGTTGGTCTGACCACCTCAGGTTAGTGAGAGAGGAAACGTAAGAACATAACGATACTTACCAAAGATAGGATTTGAGAGTTGGTCATTATCTAGATTGGAACAGTTGATCGTTTGCGGTCTGTCTGCCGGTAAACTCGATGGCCCCGCCACCTGTTGAGAGCCAGTAGGACTCTCAGGCTCGTCATCAGGCTCATCGGGCTCCGATGGCTCATCGACCTCGATATTATCAGAAGGGACGACGGCTGGAAGTGATGTCACATGGATTGATCTTGCCTCCGATGACCGATCTGTGGTGGTATGCTGGTTACGATTACGGTTACGTTGACAAGCGGTTGCAGGCCTCCGACCGCGATTGGACTCCTTGAGGACACAGTCGATAACATCAAGGCGGCAATTAGTGCAGGGTATGCCTCCATCGACGACGTCGCATCGAACCTTGCGGTTCCGGCATGACAAACACGCTTTCGAGGAGCGCCTTTTCCATGGCCGCTCGGGGTTACGGCTATGGCCATCAGACGGCGCGCTTCGCTTTGTAGTGGAGGTCGTGCCATTAGCTTGGATTGAAGGCGAAGGCGAAGGCATTTATGATACAAACGAACTCCGACGGTTATAACAAAGGTTTCAAGATGGTGGCTGAACGTTTAGGAATATATCAACTTTGAATGACGCAGGCAATGAAGATTGTACTAAACAGCCGGAGTCGAGAGCGGGTTAGAACATGCAACTGGGGAACATGTGGGTACTGCAACATATAAGAACACGTAGTAAACAAGTACATGTACAGGGGTTTGGGGCTATAAAGTCCCTAACGAGAAGCAAGCCGCCTCCAATTTGCGGGGCCCCGCGTTTTAGCTAAAAGCAGAGTAGTTCAGCATTGAGCTTCCTATTGGACTTTGCTGTAATGGGTGTCCCAGTATTAGGCTAGCTAACTAAGCGTAGATATAAAAATATAGGGCTTAGATAGACTGAAATCTTATATTGCAAGAGGTTCTTGCCTATATTATTATTTGCTAGGCTTTCTTTCCTTTCATTCGAGCATGGCATGAAGGGAAAACACAAGTTGAGATGCTAAGAGATTTAATATTTAGTAGCTTGTAGGGAAAAAGCTTAAGTAAATTAAATAAGGACTAGCTTAAAGCTTACTGCCAACTCTGCAATACCTACCCCGCAGCCTAGCTAAGTCTGTCTAATGCCAGAAAAGCTTTTTTAATAGCCGAGGGCCGAATTAATGTAAAGAAGCGAAATAAGGAGAGGGCGAATTTTAGTGCGGAAATGCAGCATAAGACAAGCTCCCTTTGTCTGGAATTTGCCTTTATTTTCCCTTATGTTATCATCCTACTCTTTATAATTAGCATCGCAGTGGCAGAGTGAGCATTGATCCTATGTCAGAAAATAGCCGGAAGTGTATAGGCCTAGGTTCCAAATCCAGATGCCAATGAATAAAACACATGGACAGAGGGCTTGTCGTCAGCGTGAGCCAGCTTACAGTGTTCAAGGACAGATAGATAAAGCTTTACACGTCCGCGAAGTTGTCCGATTAGTGATGCATCGATTTCTTGGATTTAAGTTAGGCCAAGATCCAGTACAACCGTTTTCAGCAGAACAGTGCTGCACACAAGAATAACAACACCAATAGATGCCAAGTTTACAAGTGGCTATTGGGCTCTCACCAGAGCTTCGATCCACTAGCCGAAATGCATAGCTTGCGAGTCTTTGATCCGCAGCTGGAACACAGCCGTTCCCGTCTTGCTGCATTTCTGTCACGAGCCTTTCTATATATACTTTGCGGGCATTAGTTACATTCTGTAATAAGTCGATTAAATACGAATGAAGCTTAAATACATCGTGTCCAGCCTCCATCCACCGCAATATTTTGACCTGTAATCTATCATAGGAATTAGCAAATTACATACCAAGTTACAATGGGAGCAGTTTTTCTTACGTAGCTTGCTCGTTGAGATGCTAAAAAAATGACCTGGGCCGCAATTTCGACTGGTGTGCCCGCTCTCCTCATAGAAATGACAGGCTGTGGCTCTGAAAGGGTAACTGACTGTGCTTCGCCGTCCTCGGCGATTCTCTCTGCAGTGCCGGTTTCAACGAGACCTATCGCTATCGTGTTGAATGTAATGCCAAAAGAAGAAAACTCATTTGAAAGAGATCGCATGAGCCCAACAGCAGCACTATTGTAAGAGTTTAGTTGCTTAACGAGTTTAAGGATGCCGCCATTGTGTTGTTATCCTTACAGTCTAAAAGTATTCCCCAAGATGATGTGATGCCACCTGTGAGGCTCCAGCGTGCAGACACTTCCTAGATTGATAAACCGACCCCATCCCTTATCTTTCCAAGACGGGAGAACAGCTTTCGCCAAATGAACAACGCTCATCACACATTGTTCTGAACTCTTTCGAAAGTCGTCTGCACTAGCCGTTTCGAACCCCAGTCTTATCAGCGACCTTACATTGCAAACGACAACGTCAGGTACAGTGCCAAAGAACGCCCTCGACCCAGCGATTGCGCTGTTGACGCCGTCTTCTTGAGTCATGTCAGCGGAGACGTAAGCTACTCGATCATTCACCCTTTTGAGCTCCTTCACGGTCTTCTTCAGTGGCTCCAACTGCCGTGCCACAATCAGCACAGCAGCATGTTGCGATGCGAATTCCTGGGCTATGGCCTTCCCGATACCACTTGAACCCCCAGAAACTAGGACGACCTTGTCTGCTAGGCCCAGCTCCATGATGTCTTGGTCTCAATCCGTGATAAGTTTGCAAAGGCTGAATGAACCCTCGTAGCATTTGGCTTTTTGCCGCTTAAGAACGTGAGCGCAAACCATGACGCATTTATACCGGCAAGTATTAGTTATCTGTTGAATTTTTGGGGACTTGCCCTTGTAGATTGTCGACTCTGATCGAATGAATGCCTTGGTTTTTAAGCTAATTGCCGAGGTGCCTAACGCCTAGCGGTATCTTCAGGGTCGGATTTAGTGGAACTTCTCCTTGTGGATTGTTGATCTTGACTGAGTGCCTTGGTCTCGGGTCAATTGCCGAGGTACATAACACCCAGCAGTATCTTAAGGGATGATAAATAAGGCCCACGGCGAATCACGCTCCTCAGAAAATATATATTAACTGGTCCTTCATGTCACTCCGATGAGTATTACTCCTGTGTATATGCAAAAGTCGGCATTGAAAACCATACCTGTTTGTTTTCCAGCAGCTCTGACTCTATTTCCCATCCTCTTTTTTCCCATCATCCACGAGAGGAGTAAGGCGGAAAAACGGATTGACGGACGATATGACGGACTTTGACCCCAAAAAGAGAGAGTGGCTTGTTGAGGTGCCCATAAATCCAGGGACTCTTGAAAAACGACTATCGCTGCGCGCGCAACACATCGCGGATGCTATGCCGAAAGTTGAGCAAGGCATTATCACGCTGGCCGCTAGCATTCTATCTAAGCCGACCGAGGATGGAGACAACAAGGACATGGTTAAGGCGATTGCAACCGTGGTGGCTGAGACCGAATCTGATGCTAAGGATATTCTCGCTGATGATATATACACAAGGGAAGGGATTTGGAATGCGGAGAATATTAAGATTTATCCCTTACGGACAGGTATTAGAACTCAGAAAGTGAGAATATAAATAAAGAAACTATACTGTTTGAGGTAGAATTAGTGTATTAAAAAGCTATAGTG
>JAALXK010000275.1:0-68905 GCA_012977745.1 Fusarium anguioides | reverse complement strand
ACGGTAAAGAGTACAGCTGTGTGAGATTGCAATTTACATACGGTACCTCGGCACTTCACCTTAACGAGGTGTCTGAGCGAAGTACCTCCTGACGGATGACAACAATCCCTTTGTCCTTAGGTTGTCGTGTCGTGTCGTGCCGCTGAGGGACAGAAAGGCCCACATTATCAGGCTATCATTAGCTTAGTGAGATCCACTTACCAGGCACAACAACTCCAACATCCAGCTTCCCCAACCGCTGAAAGAGCCCAGAAGCAGGGCTATGGTCAAGGTACCACTGGGCTGGGCTGGCCTGGATCTTCTTTCCCCCCTGCTATCTTGTGGTCATTTTGACTTTTCTAAACAACGATGAATACTACTTACTCTCATACGATGGAAACAACTGCTTACCATTAGCAATGGATTGATGTTACTGTATGATTGACTGGTTGATTGATTATTTATTAAATGCACGACTGACAGACAGATTGATTAATTAAATTAGTACCTATCGCCTGGACTACCTAAGTACTTCTCCTTTACGCGCAAACAATTTGACATGACCAGGCTTCAGGAGGGACACAGACCAAATGTCGATCAACAAGTCAAATGTGGCGTTACGAGCGAACAAGCTACTAAGCACAGAAAAGAAAAGAGTCAAGACCAGAAAGAGAAAAGCAACCATCCATGATCCATGCTGCCATGGCCCTGGCTTACCCATGTGCATGGGTCATATCCCAACTCACCCACACCTTTTTTTCTCTTTGCTCCTTGCAACTGCAACTCCTTGCTCGTCCTTCAGTCAAGTCAGTGGATACATCCCATGAAATATCGATCTTTGCCCTACCTGCGCACCCCCTCCCCCTTGTCATCTAGGGCCGCTATGAGGGGCGTTACGAACCCCTTTGACGATGATTGACAGCTGGGACGGGAAAGACGGAGATTCGGATGCGGAGAAGGGATCATGACCTATTCCCATCAATGGTCAAAGCCATCAGCCCTCTCTTCACACCCCCCGTCTTGTTGCCGTAGTCATGCCTGAGCTGGGAGACTATATGTCGGGTCATTTCCCACCCTCTCAATCGCCTTCTTCTTCGATTTTGTCCTTTTCTTAGAACAAGCAAAGTCGTACATTCACGCACGACTTCTGTTCGAATCCATTCGTTTTATTCTTTTCTTTCAGGACATTCATCATGCTTGGCAAGTTTCTAGTTGCCGCTCTCGCGGTTGTTGGCGGTGTCAACCCCGTCGAGGCTCAACAGCAAAACATCTTCATCACTGGTGTCCCAGTTACCGGTGGACAGGCTGTTCCTTCTCGAAAGAACATCAATGACATGCAGAAGGCTGGCGGTCCCGCCTGGTGAGTCTGCTTTGTGATTCCCAGCACCGCCAAATCCTAACTTTGATCCCAGGGACCTGTACATGCGGGCTGTCCGCTCCATGTACGACGCCAAGGATACTGACTGGCAGTCATACTTCCAGGTTGCCGGTATTCACGGCAAGCCTTTCATCCAATGGAACGGTGGTGGTGGCCGAGCTGGCAATGGCTGGGCTGGATACTGCCCTCACGGTGAGAGCATCTTCCTGACATGGCACCGTCCCTATGTTCTGCTCTACGAGCAGATCCTTGTTGGCCATGCCAAGCGCCTGGCTGCTCTCTACCCTTCCAACGTCCGCAAGCAGTACGTTGATGCCGCGAACAACCTGCGAGCTGCCTACTGGGATTGGGCCGTCGACAGCATCCCCAACATTCTTACCGTGCAGAACGTCGCCGTCAAGGTTCCCGATGGCAGCAAGCTCAAGACTATCAACATGAAGAACCCTCTTTACACTTACAATTTCCCCAAGGATGCCCTTAACAACAAGTACGGAGACTGGGACGATGAGCACCGCGTCCGCATCTACAACTGCCCTGCTCCCGACAGCTTCCCTTCCAGCGCCAACAGGCTCCTCAGCCAGCGACCCTACAAGCAATGGGTCTACGATGTCATGACCCGACCTACCACCTTCGATCAGTTCGCTTCCACTGGTGCCAACGGTGCTTCTCTCGAGCAGATCCACAACGCCATTCACTGGGATGCTGGCTGTGCTGGCCAGTTCCTCGCCACTGAGTTCTCCGGTTTCGACCCTCTCTTCTGGCTGCACCACGCCAACGTCGACCGTCTCTGGACCTACTGGCAGTTCATGCACCCTACCCAGTCCATCTTCTCTGGTTCTTACTCTGGTGGTGCTCGTTACTCTACTCCTCAGGGAACTCGCATCTCTGCCAGCTCTCCTCTTAACCCCTTCTACAAGTCCAAGGGTAACTTCCACACTTCCAACTCCGTCAACAGCGTTCGCAACTTCGGTTACACCTATGCCGGACTTGAGTACTGGCACATGTCTAGCAGTCAGCTCTCCAGCTCTGCCAAGACCACCATCAACAAGCTCTACGGCAGCGGTTCCCGCCGTCGCGATCTTTCTGAGCGTGCTGACGCCAAGACCACCCGTTACTTCGCTAACGTCCAGCTTGATGTCACTGAGATTGAGCGCCCTGCCCAGGTCAACGTCTACGTCTCTGGCAAGCTCGTTGGTGGTCTCGTTGTTATGCGACAGCCTGCTGAGGGTATCATCCACGGTTCCTTCTCTGCTGACCAGGCTGCCGACACCCCTCAGCTTCTCAGCGCCTGTTCTCCCACCAAGGTTGCCGATGCCGTCACCAGCGGCCTCCAGGTTGAGATTGTCAAGCTTGATGGCTCCAAGATTGACATCAGCACCGTCCCCAGCTTGAAGCTCAGCCTTGACGATGTTGCCTACACTCCTCCCGTTGCTGAGGACGACCTCCCCGTCTACGGCTCTCCCCGCACCCAGCCCGCCAAGGCTGTTGCCCTCTCCAACTCCCGACCTTCCAAGGCCCTCAACGAGTGTGCCAAGAAGCTTCCTTCTTTCAACCCTCCTGTCTAAATACCCAGCCATCATCGGCGTTTCATTTTTGTATCAACTCGGTCGTAGGCCGGCTCTCATGCTTAGCCACGGCTCATCACAAGGGACCACTAGCAAACCGCATAAATTCTTTAAGTAATTTTAATCCCTGGCCGACTCAGGGAGTCATGATTGTATTTTTTCGCCAGACTAGGTCTATAGTTGCCAAATAGCGGCCCCTTTTGTCTTGTACACTTCGAGTTCCACTCTATGAATGTGATGCGTGTGAGGTATTGAGTATCCGATATGTTCATAAGCTTTCCTTCGTATCAAGTCCCCGTAGACATGCTCTGGCCTCAACTGAGTCTTTGCCGTATGGTGCATAAGCGTGGCTAATGGCATATGAAGTGGTGCCATAATTTGTAAAGGCGCAAACTATTTGCTGCTGTCGATGCAGCTGAAAGTCTGAACCCTGGCTTTCATACCGCTTTAGTAAAATGAGCAACAGACACGGAACGATAGCGAGTTACCTTGTTCTCCTGTAGCTGAAAGATTAATCGTACGATCGATGGCTCTCCTTCGTGAAGTTCTTCTAGTAAAATGCGGAAGGCATGTAGATAACTCCCTGGCCAACCCATTGATGAAAGCCGATACACTCTAACAATATTGTCACCACGAGTGTATCAATGCCCTCATTATATATATTTTTACATTAATCTTGCCCTATAGCTGTCCAATGCTATGTTTGTGGCTTGGTTTGACGTTGGGTTGTAATGGATTCTCAATATAAGAAGACACAGAATTGGACATCTTGATCCAAACATTCTCATAGGGATCATTGCTGTTGTATCATTGTTGAACTAGTATTTCTTCCGTGGAAGAGACAAGTCCTGTCAGACCAGTCCCGCCAAGGCTTTGTACAATGGGCCGTACCTATCAGAATATGCCTATGTTGCGGGAAAAGCCAACACTCTATTGACTAGGTAGATAGACAAGCCATAGTGTGTACAATGCGTATATACCAGTCAACATGCCATCAGGGTTATGCCAGTACTTGTTGGGCATGAAATCATGATTCTTTTGACAACCGGTTTCTATTTGACTCAAGTCATAGCGATCCCTAGAGGTTCCAGTTCAAGTCGAGGCAACCAATACCTCTCTTTGTTTCTCTCGAGGTGAATCAATAGTCCTTGCAATGCGGTCTGTATGATACTGTTGGGTTTCACACCGGGAAAGGGAGCAAGACACAGGACAAAGCTATGAGCCTGGCAAGATATCTCAGAATTACTCTCACTTTGAGAGACAAGCAAGAATGAAACCCCCAACCACGATGCTATAACGAATGTTAAGTGATTGAAACGCATAGCTCTGGCAGCTCAGTCATTTTATTGTTCGCTAAGCATATCGGGTGGCTTCTGTATAAAGAACAAAGCGAACTTGTCGTGAATCTGTTTTTGCTAGCCTGCATCTTTTCTTTAATACACTTTAACACCTTTTGCTTGCGACTGCTGAGTTGCTCGGGCCAGACCTTTGAGCAACTACTCGATACATAAGCGATTACTTTCAAACTATGATTGATCACTTCATGGATTCTACATAGCATATCGAACAATGAGCTCAGAGTACTGACAAGTTGTAGTAAGTGATCGGAGCCTTACATGGGCTGAATTACTCGCAAACATCCTTACTACCCTTTGAGCCCCACGAACATACCTTTGCTAACTCAAGTCAACAAAGGCCCCATAGTTCGCATTTTCGCTTGTGTCTCTACAACTCTCTTCTCTTAAGGGAATCATATGCCTTTCATCTGTACTGATTGGTACTTTTGATGTTAGAATTCGGTGTTTGTATCACGTCTAGTGTAAATCCACAACGGTATAGTATCGACATTCGGAACATACTCGACGACACCAGGAAACCTTTCAACAATCAAAATATCTTCATGTGATGACTTTGAGACGGTAATTTAATATGAGTCACTTGACATTTTATGCTGTCACGTGCACCCACGTGTAGACCACAATTGCTAATATCGTGAGGTTTCTGGTTGGTGGATTTCGACTTCACAGCTTCAACTTATATGACCTTTATCGTTTCTTGTTCCTATATCACGGCATAAACATGGCCTTCGAAATCCTTGTTCCTTCTGAGAACGAGGCACCTGGCGTAGCCGACACGTTCTTCGCCGCCATGGACATTAACCTGCTGATGCACGCTCAATTTCCTAGTCCTCGAAGCAAGGAATTTTTTCGTGGCTGGGTTATCAGAGATACTATGGACCATATCCAAAGCGTTGACAAGGGTATTCTTGTCGCTCGCGATCTGGAGACTGGGAAAATAGCGAGTTTCGCTAAGTGGAACATCCAGCGGCAACCGCGGCAGAAAGAGGAAGACAAAGGCGACGATGAAGAATTTCCAGATTTCTGTGGACTTCAATATCTTGGCCCATATGCAGATCTCACAGAAAGCAAGAGAGACAAGGTCCTAGGCGACAAGACATATTACCGTGAGTATTTCAGAGTTGACCAACATTTACCGCCATATATGGACTTGTAACTCCTGGTTAGGTATCATTCAGCGCTAACGTCTCTTAGACGTTACATATCTCTGTACTGATCCTGAGTTTAACTGTCGAGGGGCTGGATCAGCATTGCTTCGCCGAGTCCAGGCCGAGGCGGCTAAAGAGAATGCTCCAGTCATTCTCGAGGCTACCATGAACGCGGTGTCGTTCTACCAAAAACTAGGCTTCCAGATTCGGGAAGAGCTAAATATGATGCTACCAGTACGGGGCTCAGACGAACCGACTGAATTTTATGAAGAGAGAGTCATGGTCTGGACACAAGACTGAGGCCAAGATGGCCTACCTACAGTCAGCCATAACGTTATCGCTAATCGACTCCACACTCACGTGGCAAGCGTTGGGCAATTTAACATAGTGCTTTGACTCGACCGACATCTTCAGTATGACATCAACAGCAGAGGTTACAAGTTGAAGCAGAGCCTCGGACTGGACGGGGATTTTTGGCCGGTGTCGCTTTGTGTAGCGGGTCACATAGTGTAGTTGAACTTACGTCTCACTCGCATCAACAGTCATACAGCCATGCCTTCGGACCCGACGATGACGCTCTCGCTCTTTAGATATCGCTCGCTCTAGAATCAGTTCTCCATGGATCTTGATAAATTGGCCCGTGCATAACGATGGGTCGGGGCAAGACCGGCAGCGTCCCCTGTAGCCCCCACGACACAAGGGTCGAGTCTCTGTTGAGCCAAGATCAGGGACAGGACAAGGGACATTTTGTGAGGGTTTTTATATGGGCCAATCACAGAGAGTGTATTTGCTTCAAGGGATCTGAAGTTATCTATCGATAACTGCGTAGTATGAGCTGATAGATCTTGGACGAAGCTGTCGCGTGCGGGACCCATCTTAACGTCTTTACAAAGCTTGTCATCTGTCAAAGTCTTGCGGGATGAAACTGGGGACTATATGACTAATGATTTGTTTGTCCTAGGCGTTACGATGTTTGCCGTCAAAGAGGGACGAGAAGATCGTCACTTGGCATCCGGAGATAGGTAGGTAACTTACTGATGACAGGTTAATTTTAACAAGCGCTTCACCGAGTTTACATGTCGTGAACCGAACATCGGAGTAATTCGGATTGGTAAAAGTCGCGGTAGCCGGCGGCGGCGCCGGGTATGACAACGAGTATAAAGCCGGTGGTGCCAAAAGTGAGCAGATAGGTGGTAGATAGGGGAAATTTGCGGTGTTTTGGGAGCTGAGGCATATCACAACGACGATCGAATCCAACAGTAAGGAACCTCGGGAATTTTACCAATGAGATAAAAAGGTTATTTTAGCCGCTAATAAGTCAGCGATATGGTCTCAGTGAGACAGACGTCTTGTTTGAGTGCAGCGGTAAATGAACCCCGGACGAGCCATTACGTTAAAACAACTGCCGGACCATGCAGAATGAGGCAAGACAAGCTCACAATGGTTTTCCATTTGGTAATGGGCTCAGAGGGACGCCCTTGGCCAGCTAGTATGGGATACTTGAGTTCTAGCAGCATCTACATAGTGAAGATAGGTATACTGTACCTTTTGAGCTCAATATTCTCTTTCAAGATGGTGTTCAAAGCTGGCATTTGTGGTTGCACAGAAAAATGTCTCTCAAAGGCTGGGGTTCCTCTTTTCTTGATTTAACTTATCTTTTGCCATTATGTATTTCTATCTCCTCTGCTTTTCTAAAGATAAGCTTGCTCGTGCATTCAACTCTCACGGTCTTTATCCTCACTCGTTCGGAAGTACATACACAGGAACACCAAGACCCGGACCGGGACTTGGACTATTGTCCCCGGTGTTATTCATGATGTGGCCCATTTCTTTCCTCGGTTTGAGAAAAAAGTGAGCAGGTCTTTGTCTGGGCATTCGGTATCGACGCCGCTGCCGAGAAAATCAATACCTCATCATTGCGCTTCGTTGGTCTTTGTCTACTGTATACCTACATGACTAGGGTCTCGTAATGGCTCAAGGTTAGCCATGATTCAGGCAGGGCTGTGTCCCCGCATGTCACATGTTTCTCTGCTAGAGAGATATCGGAAATTGGAAGCGACTTGATATTGGGGATATGATTTGCAGCAAGTGGATATCCTTCTTTGAGAGAGCTTAAGGTTTGATGTTTCATTCAGTCAGTTGAGTCATTGATGACCAAGTACCTAACTTAGTAGTTACCACTCAAGTTGAGGGTAATTGCCTTGAACCTTGAGATACTGAAGCCAGTAACCTAGGAGACGTTCCCCAAGTTCGAGATTCCTCATTCGGCACATGCTCCGGGTTTTGGAAATTTGGGGGGACGCCTCCAGACACCAACTGACAAGGCTTATCCCGAAGTCGACAGAGGGGTCCTTGGGCTTGGGGATTGGATCTGGAGAACGAACCTAACGGGGATCCTTTGGTCAGGTACTTTTGGCGTTGCGGGGAATACCATCAAGCCGGATGTATCTCTCTCTGTCTTCTCATTCTCCTCCTTTCAGACTCTCTCACATGCCCGTCATTTGCACTTTCACCGTCCCTTCTCCAAAACCTCCCATCATACAGTAGCAGCATTTCTGCTATTCTCTACTTCTCTTAATTTCTCTCCTGTTCTCCTCTTTTTCTTTCTTCTTCGACTTTTGGGTTCTGTCCAGCCACATAATATACGGGACAGCCACCAAGTACTCCGTACTCCGTACTGCGTCTCTTATTATACTTTGATATAAATAAGTTACTGCACGGCTGCGAAAACCGACGATCGCGCCACCGTCAGGCGACTAGGAAACTGATTTTGGTCCAGTCGGTCGTTTTTTATTGATGACGTCGAATCTGATAGGCCTGTTAGCTTATCTCGCAGTTACCTCAGAGAAAAGACCAGGTTTTCTCTCTCAAAAAGCTCTACGTTGTTATCTTTGCCTGTTATCAATATCAGTCGCGTGTACAGTACCTACAGTACAGAGTACACACAGCTTCTCCGGATTATCTCTTCCACAAGCAAACAAAAAAAAAGTCGATATCGAATCAGGACAGAGGGAAACGGCGCATTGAGATTCAGGACCCTGGCCCTGCATTCCAACCCAATCCAATCTAATCCCCGGTTCCCCAGGCTTTGATCCCCGCCTGTAACTGCAACTTTTTTTTTTTTGGCAGTGGGAGCGCCAAATCAACCAGCCAGAGCATAGCTGACAGCTCACAACGGGCGTACCAAGGCCAAGCAACTGGTCATCCAATTTGTTTTGTGCTGTGCTGTGTTGCCCCGTTATCGCCCTCGCTCACGATCCGACAGTACTGTATCTGTATCTGTGCATCTGAGCTGTCGCATGTTGTGTCGCACCGCATCTGAGCTCACACATCTGCGACCAACCTTGAGATTGGTTGTGGAGGAAGATAGATCAACAAGAAACAAAAGCAAAAGGCAAAATAGACGAGAGAAGAGAACTGACTCAACAGTAAGGTAATTAAGGACCAACCTCGGTACAGTACTAGGCTACCCAAGGTAGCCAGGTACTAGGTATCACATACTACCTAGGTATCCTTGATTATCGTTCTTTTAGTCAATACCCTCTCTCCCCGCTTGTCAAAAGCCTTATCAGATAAACCCAAAAAAAACACCCCTGGTTTGAGTTGTTTCTACCCATCGCTTCTGGATCACTCACTGAGCTGTCGACCGACCGACTCCATCGGCGCCCATCTGCGCCCGCCATCCCAATCATCCTAGCAAGTCCCTGACATTGGATCCCAGCATCTTGGATCCCACTTTGCCCTCTCTTGTTCCCGTCGGTTCTTCGCCAACCACTTACACACTTTGCTTTGCTCGGGCATTTTCTTATCTTTTCTCCCTCTTCATCTTTCTTCCTGTCTTCCTTGCATCACCTCGCCTGTTGGCCTCGCCTCGCCTCACATCACATCACATCCCGTCGTCTCCCGCTTCCCCAGATTCTTATCTCACACCAACCATTGACTCGTGTCGTGTGTGTGACTCTAATCAACTCACTCAACTCGATTTGGATAACGTGGTTCTATTAGCTATCGTTAGCTATCATCTCGCTTCTCAGTGGTCGTAGCTCTAACCGCATTGCGTCACTACCAACCCCGTGGGGCTTATCGCATCCCAAAAAACTATCTTGCTTCTATCGTCACCACCATTCATATCAGAAATCTACTGTATTGGACTATACCCCGAGAGGCTGACAACCAAAGAGCCACTGAGGCTCGGCTTATCCTGCGCCCGTTTTTTTGCAGGGCAACGGGCGTCTGTATTCTGGTGTAGCACAACTCTAGGTGCTTCTGTGGGTTGTGCCCTGACAGCAACACACCCTCTATTGGGTTGTGCGCTACCTGGTTGCTGATAGCAGATCTGCTGCGATATTGGATTCTATACATCATTCTGGATCTATCTATCCGTGCTCTCCCACCATGTCTCCCCAGTCTTCTACCCCAGTCCAGAGGACGGCGCCTATCGCCATTGCTCCTAAACCTCCTCGGCCAGAGCCATCTGCTTATCGCCAGGACAGTTTTCATAGGCTCGAGATGGGTCACGGAGTTGCCAGCTCTGCTCCCGTTGAGGGTTCATCCTTCAACGCCTCCTCCTCCATCCCACCTTGTCTATCATGCCGGTACTCACGCGTCAACTGTATTCTAAACGACGATGACGACGGTTGCATTCAGTGCCAAGCTGCGGGATCCGAATGTTCCCTCTCATCTAATAGTCCCCGGTCCCGAAAAAGGAAGCTTCATGGCGAAGCTAACGATGATGTTATTGGGAAAAGAAGGTCAGCTCAATCCGATATCCCCATATCATACTCCATATTCATGCCGATGAGCCCTCCACACCCATCACCCATCCTGGCTTGAATGCTCCACCGATCCCCGTGCCTTTCTCTTGCGTCTATCGTTTCCTTCTACAATCATTCTCCTTCCGATAACCTTTCACCTTGCTCGTATCCTTCCTTGCATACCTCTGTCTGACATATGATTGGTCTCGTATAGTTCACCGGGTCTCGCATCTAGGCGACGAAACCATAACTCAAGCCTTTCCAGCACCGCCGCTAGCAGTTCGTTCCTGGAGGAGATGGCCAATTTTGGCGGCCCTACCATGCTTAAACGTACGCTGGGCCTCCAGGACGATCGCTTTAGCCAATACATTGGTCCTACCACCGATTTCGAACCCTCTCTCATCAATCTCTCTTCCTTTGATCCCCATGACGAAAGTCTCTTGTCTAGAGGCACTCTTCGCAAAGTTAGCGAACACGACACTTTCTTGATGCTGCCTGACTCTAGCACTCCAGGACACGAACATGTGACGCAAGACGCTGATCATGTTGAGTCCATTGTAGCCCCTCATGGGAGGCGGCTCATCGATATCTACTTTCGGGTTGTTCACCCAGGATTTCCTATTATTCAGAAGCATGTCTTTATGGAAAAGTATGAACGATCTTACCGAGAGTTTTCACCGCCATTGTTAGCAGCTGTGTACATCCTCGCCATCAATTGGTGGGATCAGAGTGAGGAATTGGCTAGTTTACCGAGACCCAATGTGAAGGAGCTCGAAAGCCTCGTTCGCGCAACTCTCGACGAAGCAACCTTCCGCCCAAAGCTTTCGACGATTCAGGCCGGTCTTCTTCTTTCACAAAGGCCCGAGGGCGACCAGTGGGCGCCTACCGCTCAGCTCGTAGCACTTGGCCATGAGCTAGGGTTGCATCTGGATTGTACTGGCTGGAAGATACCACCGTGGGAGAAGGGTTTGAGAAAACGATTGGCCTGGGCCCTTTACATGCAGGACAAATGGGGTGCACTCGTCCACGGACGACCATCGCACATTTTTGCTAGTAACTGGGGTGTTCAACCTTTAACAGCAAACGACTTTCCGGATGTTGAGTGGGACGAGAACGACCCGGAGGAAAAGCTCGATATTGAGAAGGGAAGGCTTTTGTTTACACGAGTGGTTCAGCTTTCGGAAATTCTATCCGAAATTCTTGACACTTTTTACACCCTTCAGGCTATGAATACGGTTGCGAATGCAGGCAAACAAGGAACCCAATTGGTGTTGTCGCTCGCGAAACCCATTCAACTCAAATTGAAGGAGTGGTATGGAGGGTTGCCGCAACTGATTCGCCTGGACTCTTCTTACTCTTCCCTGAACCCCAGCTCTAACAGGCTTTCAAGTATTGGATATCTACATCTGGCATACTTTGCGGCTGAAATCACGCTTCATCGTCGAATCATTCGATCGTTGGCTTCTCCGTCTAGCTCTGTCGACTCATACGTGCAGCACATATGTCGCAGTGCCGCCAAGGCACGTCTCATCTCTGCCATGGATTTTGTCAATCGACTTGGACCAAACCACCTGCGTTCGTTCTGGTATTTTGCTTCCAAAACTAACTTTGCACTAATTGGTACATTTGGGTCTCTGCTCTGGGCAACTTCACCCGGGCGCGAAGAGGCGGATTGGTATCGACGACGTTTGGGAGAGTATCGATGGACTCTTTCAGTGAGCTCAAAACCTGGCGAGGGTAAGGGCTTGACTGAGTTTGCCATGACCATGTTGGATATTTCGACGGGTTTGCTCAAACAGCTTCCAGAAAAGCCTTCTATGAGCAGGAACGGCAGCCACGCTGATCTTTCGGTTTCTGCGCCGCCTATTTTCAGTGGCGGTATTTTGGACAGCTTGGGTAGCAGGCCTACTGCACCCGAAATGAGCGCTCTGTATAGTCCACGAACTGACGACGAGGAGGAAGAGGAAGAGGAAGAAAGCAGTGATGATGATATGGAAGATTATCCACCGCGGATGTAAGAAATTGGGGGACGATATGGAGGATTCAGTACACATAAAGGAAGAAGGTTTCAAAGTTCAGACAACTAGTTGGATGAAGGAATGATCAGTTGTGTTATTTTGGATCGTGTGGCATCGTTCAGGCGTTTCTGTCGTTGCTGCATTGCGATTTGGCACGGCTTAGGAGTTGGCATCGGCATCGGCATCGGCATCGGCATCGTCATCTTGTCATCTTTTAGGCCTTGCTATGTTTGATTGGTTTTTCTTTCTGGTCATTTGGGCTTGGGATGAATGATACCTAGGTTTCTCGGGGTTCCTCTGGAAGGTACCGAGATATGACGGAATGACATGAGGGCGCATTATATCAGGGGATACAATCATGGATGATTTATTGTTCCATGATTACTTAGATTGGATTGGATCGGATCGTTATGAATCACGCATAATACGAGAAATGGGAGTCTTGACATTTGTGCTCCGTTACTTGATTAAAAGTCAGTCTCTTCAGTCTTTTCACATAAACGAGAATAGTCATACAAGGATATGTTTCAGTCTCAAGTCCTTACTTAAGTGAGAGCCAGGATCAGGTATTTGCTTGGCAGTGGCTCACCAGTTATTGAGCTTCTTAAGATAGCAAAATATAGCTAGAATCCGGGAACATTGAAGAGTAATGAGACTGCCTGCTGGGTATATGATCAGATATTTTTTATCTCAAGATAGGACACTGAAGTTTATAAGAATTTTGTGTCATATATAAAGAAGTAATTGGTATATCTTCTCAAATACCTACATTCTTCAACAAGGTCCCGCAATTCGAACGAGCCACAATACCCCCAGCCACATGTAGGAATAAAGAAAACGGTTTCCCGCCACGTCAACCTTAAAAGCTTGTCTCATCTGCAACCAACCAACTGTCTACGAGCTTCAAGTGCAGGTCATTTGAATCGCCAGACCAGATCGTCCTTGTCTGTTCCTTTCATCCATTTCTTTCTTTTCTTTTGCCTGTACATTCTTTCAGTTCATTCAATTGCCCTCATATCTCATAATGGCTCCTAAAAAGAATGGCCAATCGGCCAAGGCGACTGGCGCGCCTGAAGGCTTCACGCCGGAACGGTTTGAGAAGGAACTCAAGGACCTTGCGACAAAGGCCAAGGAAGATACTTTTGCGAAGCGTGTCATGGGTCAGGCTCTCGTCTATATCCAGACTCTTTTGCTCCTCGGTCTTTTGGGTGTCGCGTCCAGCGCGTCACAGCTTAACCTGTCTCCTATCTATGGCTCTATTCCCTCGGCGGTTTCGCATGCGACTGCTCTCAAGGCCGCTTGCTTCATCGGCTGGGCTGGTAACCTGGTGCTCCGCATGATTCTTCCTCTGTCAACTTCCCAGCTGCTCCCACTTATCGCTCTGAACATCCCGGCTATCCAGTTTCTTCTCGGGACCTTCACTGACCGTCTTGGCTCTTGGTGGGGTCCTCTGGTCATCGAGGGTTTCACTTTGTTCCCCCTGGCTATCGTTTCGGCCGCCTCCGTGGCCGATATTCTCGAGGATGCTGACCTGAGCGCACTCCCTAAGTTCGTCGCAGATGCGGCGCCTGGTATTGTCTCATGGGCTTTGTATAGGCTGGCTGAGAACCAGTCTATGGAGAAGCTACAGGGTGTTATTGGAAGCACCTTTGTGTTTACCCGTGTTGGCATTGAACTTGTCTTGGGTGCTATCTATGCCATTATGGCACCGTCCAAGTATCTTGTCCTAGCTGTCCCTGCCCTGTTGCATACTGCTTTCTTGAACACGCACGTCATGACTCCTATGGCTACTACATCTCTTAACAATACCCTGACAGCCCAGAACTGGACCCTGTTGGACCGCCGTGAGTCTTTGACTGGTTATGTTTCGGTTATCGAGAGCATGGATAGAGGTTATCGGGTGATGCGATGTGATCACAGTCTTCTTGGAGGCCAGTGGGTTCAGCTCAACGGCCGAAGAGTTTCTGAGCCTATCTATGGTGTTTTTGTCATGCTTGAGGCTGTCCGTCTTGTTGAAAGGGAAGCTCCCCTCCCTGACAGCGAGGCTAGCGCGTTGGTCATGTAAGTTGCCCTTTGGCACTTCGCTGTAACTCACTAACATGATACAGTGGTCTTGGTATCGGAACCACCCCCTCAGCCTTTGTTTCTCACGGCATTGATACTACTGTTGTTGAGATTGACCCTGTGGTTCATGAGTTTGCTCAGAAATACTTTGACCTCCGCGAGAACAGCCCTGCTGCCATCGCTGATGCAGTCTCTTATACGGCTGACCTTGTCAAGCAATCCAAGACCTATGACTACATCGTTCACGATGTGTTCACTGGCGGTGCAGAGCCTGTTGCTCTCTTTACTCTCGAGTTTCTCCAGGGACTGGGAGACTTGCTGAAGGACGATGGAGTCATCGCTATTGTAAGTAAACTAATCATTGGTTGGCGCTATGTGTACTGACTCACTCTTCAGAACTATGCTGGTGACTTTGGCCTTCCTGCTCCTCAGCTCGTTTACCGCACCATCAAAAAGGTTTTTCCCTCGTGCCGCATCTTCCGTGAGAGCCCACGTGAAGAGGCCAACGTCGAGAAGTGGGGAAGCGACTTCACCAACATGGTCATCTTCTGCCGCAAGACCCCCGGCGAGGTTGTCTTCCGCCGCCCTACACAAGATGATTTCCTCCGAAGCCAGGTCCGACGGGCTTTGTTGTACCCTAAGTACGAAACTAAGGAACAAGTCTTCCTTGAGGATGAAGCGACAGATGTCCTCACCAAGAATGAGACAGACAAGATTACGAAGTGGCACCAGAACAGTGCCGCTGGTCACTGGACGATCATGCGGTCTGTGCTGCCTGGTACGATCTGGGAACAGTGGTAAAATTCAATCTACTTTGTATATAGTTTGGACAGCACATAATTTGCATCATTGTGTATATTTCTGCCTAGATATTTCAAGTAGATCCAACATGTTTCTGGATACACCCCTGCAAATAGACTCTTTTGGTGTCAGGCTGTTTCAGACATAACCCGCTACTTCTTGGGATCACTTGCAATCTCAATCGCATACTGTTGGTGGTCCGTGTTGAAGTCCTTTGAGAATTCCGTAATGTGTTCTGGGACATCAATCTTGTTGTATGAACCAGCGACTGGTTCGCCCATGGTTGCATGAATGGGCAAAACACCTGTCCAGACTGTGTCTTTGATGGACTCATTCTCCATGTCCTTTTTGTCATCATTTGGGCCACCCGTACGCATCTTTGCACTTCCGGAAGCAATCTTCACTTTGAGAATGCTGGTACTTTGCAGCTCAGCCTTGGTCGGCGGGAGACGAGTGTGTCGCCAACGATCCGGCACGACACTATTGGTGATAAGCTCCATGGCATACAGTCGCTCATCTTCGTCCTCTACAAGCGTAGCGTGACCAAACAAGACAGTGGAGCGATAGTTGTAACTATGGGAGAAAGTCGACAAAGCTAGGACAAGGCCATCGACATGAGATGCAGCGACGCAAACGGGCATGCCTTTTTCATCGCTAGCGTTGCGACCTAAATTCATGATGCGACTTGAGACGTAGCCATGAAGATACAGGTCTAGAGGGTCGCCAATGTCTGCGCTGGGTCGGTCAAAGGAGCCCATCTGACCGATCATTGGGAGAATGACGGGGAAGGGCTGAGAGGGGGTGTTGAAGGAGACATGAAGCATCTGACAGGTGTTGACTATCTGATGAATTGTCTTGAGGGCATAGATAGCGCGGTCATTCTCCCGCTTGACGGTGTTGATGGCCTCTTTGGGGTATTCGAGATCGAAGCGGCCCATTGTGAGTAAAGTTATATATTGATGCTGGAATAAGCGATGAATGACTTTGAATATAGAGAGTGATGTTTCTATCAACAATGGTGGCAATTGCTCTACTTCTTATACTAATGACTGCATGGTGTTACTCATACCTATCCGTTGAGATGGTCCAGCCAGAATGAGTCGTTTCATCGGGGCCGAGATGTAAGATAATCGAATTGTTCGGAAGATTGGTCCGAAGGTTCCAAAGTGTAATGTAAATAAAGATACAAGCTGACACACGGCACTTTCACGCGGTTCGATGTCACGGTCGTTAACATGATACTTTCAAAGATAATCAACCACATAGCACTAGCAGTGGTGATGGCGGTGCGGCTAACAGTGGCATCTGACCATTATGCAGCATTCAATTGGCGAGTCACACATCATGAACCTAAAAGCAGTAATTCCGCGTGCCGTATGCCAGTAGCTGCATTTGAAGATGGAGTCTTTCACAAGCAGAACAGGCAAGTTCCGTATTTTGACAGCTGAAGAGAAGCCCTCATTTGGAATCATTGTCAGTTGTGTGTTTAACAGGATGTGTCACAACAATTTGGCCCTGTCAAGCAATTCTTGGCGGTATGGGTGAATGACTAACACATCCACGCTGTAAATTTGAGGCTGATGAGTTCTCTGTTCCGGCGTGTGCTTGAGACTGATCTACCGGCCCGGTTGTGACTGTTGGAGGTGCCGGGAGAACCGGTTGGACAGGTTAGGCAGGACAATGGAGACAGGTTGTTTTATCTGTTTATGGCCATTATGCTAGAGTTGGTGGCAGACATTTATTTAACCTTTGAGATTTATTGTTCCATGTCATATGTCTTACCCTAGAGGAAATGGGGCCAGTCAAAGGCAGTTGCCATGTACAGAGCAAATGTATAGCTTTGTGGGACATATAATTGAATCATATCAGGAATCCGATGGATGTCATGCCTGTTGAATGGGTGCACTACAAGTCAACTGTTTCTGTGGTCTTTTGCTTGATGTTGGCGAATAGAAGAAGGTTTATTGATAAAACCAGTAATATTTTAGGAGCACCTTTGGTCAGCGGTCTGTATACTTGGCGACGGTCGGGTGATCTAGCATTATAGACCAACAGTTTTTCAGTATGTAAACGGTAAATGTATTAGCTAAGTCAAATTATGAAGAATTACATAACATGATTCTCACATCCTTGAAGCTTGAGTGGACATATCCAGTAAACCTCAGGTAATTAACCATCAGCCGCTGGGTAAGGTTATTACAAGAAATCCGGGGAAGTTTGTAAGGTAGGAACGGGCTGCAGCCAAGTGCCCGTGTTTAGTCCCGTTCGGGGAAGAAAGCCCAAAGCCCCTCCTTCTTCCTTGTCGTCATTCGGGCGTGATCGGGTTGAATAGTAGTGAGGCTCCACCAACAAGAGAATATCTACTAGGTATTAAAAGTATTAATGCCCATTTCTCCAACTCTTTATTTTCCCATAATCGTTACTACCTATATTCTCGGTAATAACCTCATTATGGTCTTTCTTCCACCTTTCGATTAACCTTAACAGGAAGCAAAAATGCGCAACAGTCTAGGGTGCCTGTCACCCTACCTACCTAGCAGCTGCCATTTAACATGCCATGACTTGGGCGCCCATCGCAGTCAGCCAACAGCAGGCCTTCCTTTGCCCCGCCATCTCTTCTCTCGGTCACTGTCCGAACGAGTAATGGGATGTCATGTTAATTCATCTGAACGAGAGAGGGAGAGCGTTATTTCTCTTCTCTTTAATTACTTTTCTTACTATCATCACCATTCATATTGAGAACTTCTTGTTGATGACATTTATCTGCCATCTCCCGGCCAAAGAAAAGAAAACTCCATCGCCATGTTTCAACAACCTGGTCTCTCGCCCAACTTGGAAACTGTTTCCGAATAAGATGGATTAACTCATCTCCTCGCGACTATAGTTCAACAGGCTGCCTCTTCTATTATCCATCTACCCACTAGCATCAGTATGCTATTCACATGCCTGCTATAGCTCAGCAGTGGTGGACCGGCTCGTATGAAGCGCCGAGTCAGTCTGGATCCTCGTCTCAGTCTGGCTCCAACAGCCGCCATCTCCGACATTCCCAGTTTCATAACCCAATATGCTACGTTTGGTATTGACGAAACACCATGATGTTCCTATTCCACCCAATCATGTTGGGTCGAGCGCCACAAAACAAGCGACTACGCGAGTCGGCTCGAACAAAGCCAGTTTGACCCAAGACCTTCGGCTGAAACTCAGCGAGATATTCGGTTGCAAGTGCAACTCTTGTCCTTCAAAGGACTGTCCCCATCTATCGACTCTGGCGACTTGCCCATTGTTGCCTCGAATCTTGTTCCAACTCTCCTTTCCCATTTTCGCCATTATTGTCTTCTAATCACACATACCACTGAACTATTTGCAGTAGTATGCGACTTGGTTGATCCAAGATCTCATTCGTTTCTCCTTTTCCATTTCTTTACTTCATCTACACTTCATCACACTCGTTCTAATACTAATGTTGCTTTCATGACGAACAATAACCGTCAGGCCTTCGTTGCGGCCTTTACTTTGTAAGTCATCACTTCCTTTACAGAGAACTAACTGATAACCGAACAATAGTGGCCTGGTCGCCCACGCTGGTACATCCGGCCTTTTTTTTCTTATCAACAAACGTGCTTCCAAGATTATTCGAGATGCACCGAGGCTGGCCCTCATTGCGTTCCTTCTTTCTTCTGCCCTATGGGCTCAGATCGACTTTTTCGCCTTTTTACTTAATCTCAACTCTATGACTGGCTGTCAGATTATGGTTACTTTTTCATCAACATTCGACCAGTTCGCACGAGTGTCTATACAACAAAGTCTGCTATGGATCTTCAGCACTCATAGTCTCGCATCTCTTACTGAGATAGCAATCATGCAAGGTTTCATTGTGCTACGACTTATTCTTGGAGGAGTATTTGTTGGGATTCAACGACCACAGTTGGATACAGTATGCTTGACACAAACTTCGATCCTACCGGTTGGAATAACTGTCACTGTGGTCGACACTGCCTTTGTGGCATTCCTGTTGATAAGAGTTATCTCTCGTGGAGTGTACTCGGATACTCAGAGAGGAGCCATCAGTCCTAGGCAATCCCGAGCGGTTGCCCTAGTTGTAATGGGCCTGGTCATATGGACAGGAGTAAGCCCGGCCACCTTTGAGACGATGAGAATGTAGCTAACATGACTTAGGCCAGCGCTCCTTTGATGCTGAGTGTTCGGCCCATGTCCATAGTTGTTCGAACAACGGTGCCTTCAATAGGTCTGTTGATACTGATCGGTATGGCGTACTAATGAAACTTGTCCAACGATTGAGCTGACTCTCTAGGGATTCTCACTTTGTTCCATGGTCGACTGTTTTCCGAAAACGCGAAGCACATCCCACCGACTGATGTCAACGACTTTGATGCTTCCCGGGACTTCAACACTCGACAGATGACCCATTCAAATATCCATCGTTCGAGCAGTTACAATGACTTCACCAGAACATCAGCAGCCGACTTCGCAAGAGCATCCAACCCCTTGCAAGCTCCTACGGAACCCAAACGAGAACTACCCTTGATCACGATGCCGGCTGTTGGGCAGGCAAACATTGGAATGGGTGGTGTTCCTGTGCTAGGACAACTTTTTCCTCTCCCCAGAACTCAGTCACAGTCATCTTCGATGGAAGCTGAGAGCTCACAACGACAAACTTCCCACCAGGCGACAATGAGCACATCGAGCTCCGGATCTCGCTCTAACGTCAAAACCTCAACCTCTGGCCAGGAAAACTGGGAAGCTCCTACAAAATCGGCCGAGTCTCAATACAGCCCTACACCCTCAGAGCACACAGCAGCTGCCACCACGGCTTTCTTGTCACCTGGGATGGAGGAAATGCGTCGAAGATCCCACCGGCAATCCCCTCGACAGTCCCCCCGTCCATCCCCACGACAATTGCCATCGCCAGCCCTTTCAATCTTTCCTCAGTCTACACCAACCAGGCCGCAAGCACGGACACCCACAAAGCCAACGGGGGATACAGTAGTCAACTTCTCCCTACCCGTCGCGCGAGTTCCGCGTCCATCTCAGCCAACACGACACCAACCCTCGAAATCAGCACCATTGGCTGTCATACCGAGGAGCAACGCAAGCGAGATTCTATGCAAGAGGGAGGATTCTTCAAGAACGCTATCTGTGGTTCACCGACCGCGACCAATACCGAGAAAATCCAACTTTGACCGTGCCCTTTTCCCAGCGGAAGGCTCTCCAAACCTGAAGAATCATAAGCGATCCCTGTCATGTGGTTCAGTGAGATTTAAGCAGCCACTTGACACAGAAGTAGCAGAGATTAACTATGATTTATCTCGGTTGAACGAATTTGCCAATGTCTTACACGCGAATATCCCAACGCCAAGAGGAACCGACCGCAGCACTAGACGACGATCACGGTCTATGGTTGAACTCCCGATATTATCAGCTGACCTCGACCTGAAGTCAAAGAGCGACGAAGTCAAGCCAAGGATCGACAAGACGGACAGATCGACCCCCATCTTAAGGACGCCAGCAAGCCCTATTCTAGGCGAGGCGTCTGCTCAATTTCCAAAGAGTCCTCAGCCTCCCATTGCGCATATCCATGAAGAGCCAACATCTGCGACAAATTCAATTTGGCGTGACCCCCATGCAAAGGGATATGGACGACGGTCCTCGCCTATTCTGCCGATTGAGGATCTGAGTGCGCTCACCCCTTCGCCAACACGAGATGAGGATTTCGCTGTTGATGCGGCTATCCGGTCCCCTGCAACGCAAGTCCACTTGCAAAGGGCCCTGACTGTGACAGTCACGGCAAAATGCCAACAACGGAGCGGACTCGGAGTTGCGGAGGCGGCATTGATGTTGAGAGGCGAGTGTCCGCAGAAACCCTTACCCTTGACTGTGCACAAGCCATCCAAATCCACCGATGGCAATGTCGGAGCTGGATCGGAGTTGCGACAACGAGCCGAAGACTTCCAAGTCACCACAAAACAACATTTATGGCCATCACAAGTGGGGAAAGCCCGGCCAGCTACGTTCTCAGACAGGGCATACTCAACAAAGCCACGTCGGGGGCTTCCACCAGCGCCGCTCCTTTTCCGCCGGACCGACAATTTCTACGCTGAGCCATCACCTGTGGAATCCGAAGAAGAAGATAAGGTTGAAAATGCCCATGAAAATATCAGTAAGTCGACATGCATTTTGATGGCAGCTATTGCGCAATTGCTAACAGTGGATAAGATCTTGATTCTCCGGGTTCTTCTTATGAGATAGCGCAAGATGATAGGCTAGCTTTTCTGGAGAATGAGCTGAACGAACAGGAACACCAATGGCAGACTATTCGCCATACAATGCTTGCTCGTGATTCGATGTCAACTGTGGGAACATCTCCTAGCCGAGATTCGCGATATGGATATTCAAGTGCACGCCTCTCAAAGCTTGCCCAGCAGCGAGGGCAATTGGATGCGGAGTACGATATTTTGACACTTTTCCCTCAAGCTGACAGGATGTCCAAGACAAAGCTCGCGGCTAGCTCGACATTCCCCAGATTTACAGCTTCATTAGCAACTCCTACCCCTCCAGATACTGATGAAGAGAGCGAATACGACGAAGATCACGAGGCATTGATTGGCCAGGCAAAGGGCAGTCCTGCCAAGGCGGTCACGGCGCTGTGGCACCCCATAGTTGCCGTGCACGCGGTTGCTAGTGTTAGCACTGCGCCGTCCCTCTGGACCCCGGCTTTGAGACTTGCGAAGGAAATCGCGCCAGTGGAAATCCCACGCAAATCAATTCGAGGACCAGTGAGGAAGGACCTTGAACCCCTCACGATTGAGAGTTCAAGACTATGGGAGAAGCTTGCCTCAAAGATAGAGGCATCGAGCCATGGATTATGGCAGCCAGTGTCTCAAGTTAAAACCCGAGTGGTGGAAGCTAAGGTTCAACAGACAAAGCCTCCCCGCAACCCCCCACGTCGCATCAGACGTGTCACTCTGCTGCCAGATATTCTGGAGAGCCCAAAACCTCTCCCTGATAGGCGCGGTACACTTGGGATCTTCCAATTCCCATGGGGTGATCGGTCAGACTGTGCGACAATAACAGCCAGCAGGCCATTGGTACCTAGTGTGTTCATGCCACCTGTTGTGGATGGAGGCGTGCAAATGCAGAGCGGCAGCTCAGTGTTTGACATGGAGGACTACGAGCAGGATGATGGGGAGTACTACGATTCGAGTGAAACGTACGATAGCGACGATGAGGAGTATTTCGAGCTGGCCCAGCCTGTGACCCAGCCAACGGACTCGTATCTCCACGAAGCCCCACTAGGAAAAATGTCGACATCTCACGAGGACGAACTAAAACCTCTGAGAATTTCTGAGTAGGTGAAAATCTGCGACAACTAGAATTTTGTCAAGAACGAGGCTGAACATATTTTGATTGCAGAGAAAAGACAGGAACGGGGCTTTTGGAACACTGTGAGACTTTAGAGGCTGTTGCGTGGTGCGCCAAGGACGAACAGGTGCACGGTAGCGGCAATGGCAGCGATGACAAAGCCAATGATCGGACAAGTGTCCGTACACAGGCCAAGTATGACGAAGACGGAGACGACGCTGACAGCGAGAGCGAGAGTGAAAGCCCACAGGCTGGAGATTACAGCGCAAAAGCCGGTGCAGCAGTGGTGGACGTTCCCCCCACCTCAACAACAACCATGACGATGACGCTTACGGATATGAATCTCCGGGAGCACGCCTTTGAAAAAAATCGAATCAGGGTCCGCCGGCAGCCGCAATTTGAGGGGGGGGTTGCATCAATAAGCATGGTCGTGCCGCAGATGGCTCGCTGCTTATTGATGGACATGGGTCAAGATAGCGCTGGCGCACCAATCAATAGCGACAATGGCACTCATGGGACACCCAAATCCATCTTAGGCCCCTGTTCTGACAGGGAGTCTAAGTCCCATGGCGCCCCAGGCGCAGGGCACCAGCAACAGCACCAGCAGGCAACGCTTCTGTTTCGTTTCTTAGAGGATTCCATTTCTAAGCCAGCCGATCTCAAGCTTGATTACCACTCTCCGAGTCCGCTTCCGCTAAATCCGCTTGTCATTTACAAATCCGAAACCCCGACAGCCCGGCGACAGATCTTGGTTATTAACTTGTTGTATCCTCCATCAAGTCCGACTCCATCTTCTTCTCAACATACTACAACAAATCATCTGAATTCTTCCATGGCTCTGTGGACTCCCAGCACTCCTCTTTCACGTCCTAGCAAAGGACTCCCTCAACCCGACGACTCTACTTGGAAGGCTTATATTCCCACTGGTGAGGCTGCACGCCTCCTCCCTGCAAAGGCCGACATGCCTTCCATTGAAAGCAACTCGCTCTGGACTGCTCCTGTGAAGAAGGCGCCACTCAACAACTTTGGGCTTTGGGGAACCAAGCAACCACTGCCAGGCATGTGGACTCAATCGCCGGTAAACACAAAGATTTCCTATGGACTTCCTCAGCCCGATGCTGAGACTTGGGCAACTTACCTCATCGTCGAGGACGATGCTACCCGCGTAAAGCCTAGAGATGCCGAGCCTGCATCTGTAGATAGCACTTCGTTGTGGGCTCCCGCCAAACCCGTTATTTCCGAGGCCGTTTCGGAGGATGGTCTCTGGAGCGGATCTAGCTCCGCACCTTCGGTGAGCGGCTCCGAACTTTCCACACCCAGCGAGACCGAATCCGCCGTGGTCAATTTTGGCCTGTGGGAGCCTCTTCCCGCCATCGTTGATGAGGAGGAGCCGATCGGTCTGTTCAGCCTCAGCCACCGGCGCACCGACTACCGAACAACAAAGTTGGCTCCTGCTGCCCAGGGTATGGAACGCTCACCACGAAGACCTCTTGAGGCCTTCCCCGATTTTGGATTCACTCACCTCTGGAACATGGCACCTCTTTGGGACGCCAAGGCCAATGCTGCCGCCGTCAAACTGCAACGCGAGATTGATTCCTTGGTTTTGGAGGGCCTATTCAGCCTGAATCACCGCCGAAACAACTTCCGTACTACGTCCAAAAGCCCCGCAGCGCTCGAGACACGGCCCAAGCAGCGCATCTCGCAGCAATCTCTGCCGAAGCTCAACTCAGATAGCCTCTGGTCTGTGCGTGCATCTAACAAGGATGTTAGCGAGGTCAACTGGCTCGCTCTCTCCACAATCCGACCGAGAACTGCCTCGGTTGTGTCTTCTATCACTGATAGCGAGTCTGTCGCTTCTGACATACCTGCCCTCACCAGAGCTTCTTCCATCAAGTCAGAGACGTCCCGACCTGCCGCTACTCCCACAGAGTGGCTCGCTGCCCTCGACGAGGCCATCAAACTTGGATCTGGGAAGTCCCTGGACGAAGATCCTTGCACCCCCGACTCTGACAACTACCAGCTCTGGTCTAAGTCTGGTGCTGGGATTGATGAGCCTGTCATCCCCTCAGATGAACTCTGGAAGCCCTCGACTGCACGCTTCCTCGAATTGACTCCTACAATGAGTGAATTCGATAAGCAGCATATCGAGTCAGGCACCTCTCAGCGTGGTCGCACTCAAAAGGCCCGACCCCCGATGCCTCTGTACCCCGGCGCGTCTTCATCCGCCTTCCTACCCGGCGCAAGCGACACTCCCCGCGACTTCAGCGCGCAGGCACTGTGGGCTCGCTCCCAGTCTCCTGCCCCTGGAGCCAAGGAGGATGGATCGTGGATCGATAAGTCTCTTAGAAAGGGACTGTCATTCGTGCAGCTGTGGTAAACGGCCCCCTGCATGGGAAACAGCCAAAACGATAACCCCGCGGGGTTGGGGGTTGGGTTGTGTGACATGACGTTACGATCACCAGATTTCTCGGACATGATTCTGCGAAACTAAGACATGAAATTGCTTTATATTTTGCTTTTAAAGCGAATGGTGTTACTCTTTAAACCCATGTAACTGGTTGTTGGAGGAAACAAGAGCGTGTTTTGCTTATCTAGCCTTGGCTTTTACTTTAACCGTTCGGCGTTGGACGCGATAGGGTTTCTACATCGCGGGAGGGGTTTCTTTGTCTCATTCGCGTGCATATTTGTTCACGCCTATTGTATGGATAGCAAACAACACACGGCACAGTCAACCTGTGCCGTAGAAAAGTAGTTGAAGCATTCGATATCGAATGATAAATTGGCCAAAATATCAATAAATGATGCGATACCAGCCAAAACATTTGTTTATATGCCTAAAGTGATGAAATCTCAAAATGACTTTAACCCCCGAACTTAGATCATGCCATTATTATGCTGTCTGGCGGAGTGGGCTGCGTTTAGGCTGATTTGATATAAGATGCATGTGCGCGCCTTGAGGCTCCAAACACGGCGTGGCATGAGAATAGTGCAACTTCTTCTTTTTAGCCTTAACATTGCTCAGGGTCTATTCTTAAGACTCTGTAAAGCTCATGTGACATCTTGCCATAAAAAACGGGATAAGAGCTAAACTGCCAACTCAAACTTGGCCTAAACCTTAGATGTTAACTAAGGTATTACTCGATGAATAGAATTAGAAAGACCAAAACCACAATCTCTGTAGAGCCCAAAGGCTAACTCAGAAAAGTGGTGGTTACAGTTAATGTTATCGTTTTTATGGCAATCTGGGTGTGGACAAACAAGCAGAAGAACACAACACGAGCAAGGAATCACTAAACTCGAGGCAACAGGAATGTAGGCAGTAAATCGTCGTGACCGTTATAACCTCTCTATCCATGCATGCGTCATAACAAGAACAGGTCAGGGCTGCAAACTATACGCCTCCCTTGATGCAACATCTTCAAAACAAAGAGAAAAAAAAAACAGATACACGTATCCTTTACTCGCTCTTCTCCCCTTTTCTCCATATGCCCTTTTCCTGCCCGAACCTGTTTGTATCCCAATCAACCCCTCAATCCCCCCTGCATGATTCTCTTCTTTTTATCTCTCTCATCGCTGTTGATCCGTGTATGTTCAGCTTGGCATGGTATGGTATTTCCCCCTTTCTTCGAAGGCAGCTTCTGCGGGCAGCAAATGTTCTGTCCATTAACTCGAGTGAAGAGACGTGAATTCTCTCGAGTAAAAAGATCGTTTTGCCACCACGTCTGGTTGTTTTTTTCCTTTTCACTTGAGTAGGTGATCATCAAAGCATTAGAGCGCAGCCTGGGAAAGGCCGCAAGAATACAACAAGAAAAAGAATAACAAACGAAAACATTACGTTTCCTCGTAAAGACAAAGGGACAACGCAAAAAAATTCGTCAAACAAAAACGACACTCCATCGCAAACTATACTCGTGCGAACGAGTACCGGCATCGTTGCCGCAACGTTTCGTGTTCCGTCTACCGTATTACTTGTAAAAAGTCATTAAGAGCATTGCTCATGGGCATGGCGAATGTGCTCCGATTTTCGTATAAGAGTCCATCTGGTTCGGATTCCAGACTTATTGCAGGAGCTGGGGTTCGATGGTAGTGATGACCCAGACTCCCGTTCATCTTGGAAGGATATGTGCGAGAACAAGCATCCAGATGGATCAAATCGGTCAGAAGGGCCCGTGTCGTGTCGTGAAACAGGTCGCCGAAGAAACGAATCTCCAACCATGAACGTATTCGAATAAACCCTGGATCTCCAAGGCCGTCGCTATGCAAATAGAATTCCATATAATTATTATTTTATACACGCTCAGCTAAAGCAGAGCACCAGGACGCAGGTTCATCAGTTGACAGTCATCATCTGCATCCGTTGCGGTAGACCAGAAGAAGGTGAGTTTTCGGCTGATTTGGCTTCTATAAGTGAATTATTGCCTCGGCTTCGTGCCACTCTTCTAGGAGGGCTTGATCCTGGGTCGTCAAATACCCGAGTAAAGGCAGGGCTTGAATCGTGATTGCGTTCATGTCGAGGTGTGCGCATGGGGCTGGACGTAATCTGATCCGCTTGTCGAACTATATCGGATAGCGCATCTCGCAAGTCACCGGCTCTCTTAACAAGAGCCTTCAGGCTGTTCGTGTCGAAATGGACTTTGCCATTATCAGGTGCCTGTTCGGGTGCACGGTTTTGCATGGCCCCGATAACAGAGCGAACGACCCCTGAGACATCATGAGCTTTGTTGTACTTGTTCTCGGGTGTTCTAGGGCGACTGGGCCGAGCGGATGAAGGGTTGTCCGTCGCCAGCCAGTTGCCAAAAATATCGTCTTCTGGAGAGAAGACAGACCGTCTCCGAGGAGAGTGGCGTTCTCGGACCACAGTAGTTTTGGACATGGCAGGCTCGTGGCCGTCAAAGGCGGCGTCAAGGCGATTCATGGAATGTGCGTCGAAGCCTTCGTCTCCAAACCTTTCGTCGATATCGAATGCGTCAAAGTTGATAGATGATGTTGACTTTTGATCATCGTCCTCATCCAAAGACTCTTCATCGGGGGAGGCCAGGGCAATGATACCATCAGCTTCTTTCCACAAGTGTTTCTGTGATCCCTCAAGCATATCCATATCTCGGCCATGGCGACAGAGGCGCTTCAAGTCATTAACAAGAAGAGAAAACTCTCGAATGTGTCCAGAATGAGCTCTGACGCTTGGTTGTGTTGCACGAATCGATTCGGGTACTGCGAAGATTTTGTCATCCTTGTCGTTGCCGCCCATACTGCTACCACTAAATTCGAAGTCATCATCCCAATCTTCACTGACTGTCTTGGTTCCCAAGCCCCATGTACCATACTTGGATCCCGTAGTCTTGGAGTCTTCAGGAGCATCATGGACGACTGGCACACTTTGACTGCGTACGTGAGTTGGGGTCGGGCCTTTCCGTATAGCAGAGCGACCACCTCTAGAGTCCATCTCCTTAGCATAAGCAGTTTTCGGCCGCAAAGACCGTCCAATGTCTGATTTGTCGTGTGTTGGTGGTTCGCTCCAGTCAAAGAGTGTGCTAAGCGGGCGATCATTATGAGTATCGTGGCCATTTGTGTCAGGAAGGCCATTGCCACTGATATTGGCGAGGGCGAGGCGGACATTGGGGTTGATTCCCCTGGAATTCAGTGAGCTCCCTTTGGAGGGAGGCGACAAGGGGTTACATGGAAACTCGTCATCCCTAGCCCAATCATCATCAAATTCGTCGTCCAAGGACAGCCTGCTGTACTCCTTGGTCGCAGCGGTTGAAACATCGTAAGGCGACGAGTTAAATCTCGATTCAAGTCTGAAGCGTGGTGACACCTCAGATCGCTTGATTGTGCGGACAGGTGTGGATGCATTCTCGTCCTCCTCCATGATTTTATCATCCTCATCCCAGGTCCTACCTAGGATCTCGTGGATTGACAGGCGCTTGGTCTTTGTACCATTGCCGGCAGTACTTGGTGGTGACTCGTCATACATGGACTCCAACGGGGTCTCGACAGCACGAGCACGACCGGAGCCAACAGTACGTAGCGAGTCGAACATGGTGTCGCTCTTGAAATCAGTGTCATCGTCATCCCCTGACGTACAGTCTCGGGTGTCACCCTCAGAGCTTTCCATGGTGGAAGACCTATCGTGCTGCGGTGCCCTAAGTTGTGACATCGCAGTGGAGCTGGTAGAACTTCCGGAGGGCTGGTTAGGCCGAGATTGGTGAGTGGGAGCCCCGGCAGAAGACCCTAACCGGGACACATCCACATGGTAGTTTGCAAGTCTTGGAAGAGGGGGGATTGGCGATGATGAGTTCCTTTTACGACCTTTCAACTGAACACTGGCAACTGAACCAAGGGACAACCCCTGCCGGCCGGATAGTGGTGATGATGCGGGGAGGGCCGATTCCAGCGGCGGATTGGTTCGAGGTTCAGCGCCGGACTGCGCGCCAGTCAGCGGTTCCGACACATGTCGCTTATTCCCGATCCCTGGTTCAGCGCCACGTTTTGGACGCCGAATGCTCCCTGTCGTCCTTACCGCCCATGTTCCTGCAGATGCAAATGGCATTGAGATCGATTTTCGAGGTGTCCTAGAAGGAGTTGACTCGGGGGATTGAGTTGGCTCGTTCACAGTGGATTGGTGGTAAGGACGGGTTTCTGGTTGAATTTGAGCGGCTGGCAGCAAACCTCGAGGGGCCGATGCCGTTGAAACCATTCTTGGTTTCACTAGATGAACCCTGTTGCGCTCGTCGTTCTCGATGCAAATGCGCTTCGAGGAGACGGCTCGAGCATGTGGGCTCAATTCGCCAAACCTACTGGAGCCTATACGTCCGCTAATACTTAATCTTTTAGAGTGGAAATACGATTTCCATCCGCTTCTTGCAGATGCTGATCTAGAGGGGGGGTCAAGCGGGGATTGGGCGAGGAACTCGTGGGGTCGTGATGGATCGTCGAACGAAAAATTGTTCGAATCTGTCGGTGTATTAAGGGCAGAATCGGGTCGGAATTGTTGTAGAGTTGCGGACCTTTGGTGACTCGTAGCGGGTCGGCGAAGAACAGGTAGAATTTGTAAGTGAGACTTTGCACGCCGTCGTGGTAAAGGATCTGGGTCGATGCGGGTAGAAGTAGATCGCTTAACGAGCTTGTTTGGGGGGAGAGTCTGTGTTGAAGGACCGCGCAAGATCGGGGCAGCTGAACCGTGGGAAAAGATGGAAGGCGCGTCAGGACCTATACTCGACTTTGTGCTTTCGTGACGAGACAGCGGGCGGATGGAGAGGCGCCTTATCCAAGATCCATTGGAAGAGATTGAGTCTCGAGACTCCGGAATAACGGCTGGAGACTCGGTTTGCCTGACGAACGAAGACTTCCTGCTGCCAAGCTGTGGAGGAGGAGTCGACTGCGTCTGTGGCATAGGAGGGCGCTGATAACGGGAGAGGGGAGGTCTCGAAGCAGTAGTAGGGCGCGGGAGGGTGTGGTAGTGCGAGACGCCGAGGGGGGAGGCAGCAATATTGCTCGTGGCGGGCCGTGACGAAGCAAAGTTGCCAGGCGATGGTGAGTGTATGCTTGGCTCGCGGTCTATTGAGACTCGTCTGGAATGAGAAGGACGTCGAGTCGTATGGGGGAAAGAGTTGGGTTCAGTGGTGGGCTGGCCGAACACCAAACCACTGGCCGCTGCAGCGATGGCAGTGCCAGTTCCAACAAGCTGAATAGATAAATACGGTCAATTATTGCTGCAACAGGAAAGATGGGTGCCCGGGTAAGCCACCAAGAAAGAGGGTTTGAGGGGATCCAAGAGCAGTGTAGGATAGGGCAGAGTTTAGGTGGGATAGGTTAAAGTCTATAACAGTAGCAGCGCCATGTGATGGCTGGGTGTGGTGGTGATGATCCTTGGTTTGGCTCGATGCGATTGTGGATTGGTTTTGCGGGGAGGACAAAGCTAACAACAAACTTACACTTGGAACGGTCTGCATGGGAGCCTCCATTGCGAGGGAAGGAAACCGACGCTCTACTCAAGCGAGAGAGAGAATGCAACGACTAGCATTCTAGAGGCGGAGGATGGCGGTGCTGGAAACGGATGTGATGCTCATCGTCGTTCAAGCCATGGACCCGAGATAGTTCTCAATGGGAGTCGAAAAAACAAACTTGACGGTTCGAGGAGAAGCCGTTGTAACCCACACACCCAAGCGCTCGCTCCAAAGGTCCCCCGATTATGAGAGAAGATGGATAGCCCCGGGGGAACGAGCGAAGACGGGAAGAAGCTAGGCGAAACCTGATTCTGGCCGAACAAACAAACAAAGCACCTAGAGCAGAGCAAAGCAAACAACAGGCAATACGAAGCTTTCTCTCCACGGTGAACCTCGGCGCAAGTCGGTCGTTTGTGTCTCTCAGTGGGGTATCAAAAGAAAGACGTAGGAAAAGGGCTTGGGCTTGTAAAAGAAAGCAAGAGACGAAACTTCTGGGCTGAGCCGAGAGTTTGATGTTGATTAGGTCCAAGTCGCGGGAGTGACTGTCGAAAACAAAAATGGGTGGGCTGGCTGTTGCGGCCGCGAATGCGCAGTGACAGTTCAGTGGTGTCAGTGGGGAGACACTGAACCTCAAAGAAAGCGCCGGTTCTGAGGATCAACCGATCAAGTAACGGCGCTATCAAGAGAATCTGGAGCCGCCGTTGCAGTGGACCAAGGAAAAGAAACAAAGACTGTTAGGTATCTTGACGTTGTCTTTCGAGCGTTGCCGTTCTTTTCGACTATACGTTTGTGCTGGTTTCCCCTGGGTCGTCCCCTTACAGTGACTGAAAAGACAGCACGGGCAGTATTAGTCGAATTGGATCCCAATCAACCTGCAGCAGAGCAAGAAAAGAAAGGCGAGAGCATGGGAGCAAGTCTGAGTAATCACAGTAGGAGAAAAGAGGAAAAGCCAGCCCTGAGCCGCCCTCGAATCGAATGCTTTTCTTTACCTACAACTCTGGAGATTGCAAGTGAGATTTGGGTAAGGATGGATCGTCTCTGCAGGGATGCACAAGCCGCAAGCCTGCCCGACTCTACCTACTAAGACAACGACTCCATGGACGGAACCTAAACCAGGCCAGGGCACCCAGGTCCTGCATTGTCTCTTATTAGCGGGCGGAGCCACTGAATATCTAGCGCCGTTGCGGGCCTCAGGGCTCCTGTAATGCCCACCAAGAGTATCCCGTCCCTGACAGTCCAGTGGAAGACTGCAGATGGCCTGGTGCGGCGCTGCGCCGAGAAACATGGTGAGTGCCTGAGAAACCTGGAATTGATTGGGTCTGAGCTGGGGCACGTCTCAAGCGCTGAGCAACAAGAGAGATTAGCCTTGCTATTTTGAGTGGAGGGCAGCCAACATTGACATGACTTGCATACAATAGTTGCTTAAATGGCCTGAATCTGATATCATAGACATTGATTTAGCATTGCATGGAACATTAGGTCTAAGTTTAAGACGAGGATCCCCAGTGGATGACAGTCATCTTTCACTTGGACAGCTTCAATTTGAGGAAATTGGTTTGACGCAGTTGGTTTATAGCCGCATCTCGAATACCTACACTCGCAAGCTTATACCGTAGCTGCTACACGAGATCCATCACGTCTCAAACATAAATTTCAATATCCTGGACAAGCATTCGTGCAACGCTTATTATTACCTAGCGTCTGCGGGTTCGGCCACCCGTTATTTACCATTCCAAGGAATACCAACTTTAATTGTCTCGAATTTGATCGATGTCCCTGAACTTACTTTGGTACCTAGGTATGCCTCCCACGGATACCTGGAGCAGGCAACACGACCGCCCTGTGGCTGTCAACCCTGGCATATAGAGCTCCGGACGGGTTACTTCACCGGGGGATTCCTTGGCTTCGTCCGGGGGTTGCATCTCGGACTCTACCTGCCTACAGCGGCATTTCTGCATCAATGGCGGGTGGTCTGGACGAAGAATGAGGTGCTTGTTCGATTCGATCTTCCACACTAAAGTATGTAACTACAGTGCACAGTCGTGCTCAAGATCAAGATCAATGTACTTCACCAAAAACATCATCTCATCATGCTTCCCTTGATCCTCGAACTCGCTTGCTATCTTCGTCTCGTCCCCGGCTCCGGAGGTGACGACGACGGGGGGTCACAGCGGGATGGAGACTCCCCGGAACGGACGAAGCAAGGCAGCACGAGATCCCTGCTGTAGGCTCAGAGACCGAGAAACATCATACACGGAGCCCTGTCCGTTGCTTGCTCAACGTCAATACAGGCCAAGGGCCCCCGAGTTTGCTCTGCCACATAACAACATAGGCTATCCGCACCTGTAGCTGGGTATCACCAGCATGCTGTCACAGGGCCCTGGTGACGCTGCCCGTCTGCGAGAGAATAATCCCGTGTACATCTCGCCATCGAGCTGCTGGGCAGGGCAGGGCAAGATGCGATACAACGATCAATCCATCATCTGCATCATACAACGTGTACAGTCATGTATTCGTACCACCTACCATCGCACAACAGGGCCGTTCCGGGTTGTAGGCGCGGCCCTGGCAGCGACCCTGTTTATCAACAAACCCTTATGGCTTGTGTAAGTGACTGATGATTATGAAAAAAAAGGGTCTTTGGCATAACAAATGCTACACGGGGTATCAATTTGCGAAATCTGCAGAATACGTGTAAGCAATATCCTAGAACCAACAGCAGCACTTTTATAAGATTTTCACAGTAAAAATAGGGGTTGTGCTCCTATCGACTTTATATCTTGCATTCGAATTGCACTGCCTGAGATCTGTCTGACTGGTATTTCCATTGACAGTGTCTGTACTCCAACGAGACCAATTGCAAGTCTTCAGCCCCAAGTAGTAGTAACACACACTATGATCCTCCAAAGCAGTTCGCCATCTCGCGTGCATCTGTCTAGCCAATTCGCGACAAGGTCTGTAACAAGTTCCCCGATTCCTTGATACGGTCCTGCATATCATTGGTGTCAATTACAGGCCAGTGATGTCTTTCAGCTTGCTTCGTTCTCTGTACCTTTCCCCCTTGGGATAATACTTGCGTGCGGCCTTTGATAGCCGCAGGAAATTGGGCAGCCAACAACACTTTGATGACCAACGAACGTGAGAAGCTGGCTGCGAGCTTGAACAACTCGCTTTTCTGTCCCACATCCATCAGTCTACAGCCGCCCTAAGTTATCATGTGCAACGCCAAGTGCATAGTGTCATAATTCATTGATACAAAAAGAAAATAGTAAAAAATAAATAAAAATAGAAAATAAAATTAAAAAAAAAAGTTGTCAATTGAACTTCAGGGACTTCACTAACTTGGGTAGTGACAGGGTGGCGCAGGATCCGGGTGAGAGAAGGTTTGCTGAAAGCAAATGAATGTTGCTTGGTGTTTATTGAAGGTTTTCATTATTGCATCATGTGCCATCATTACATGTAAGAACATCAGAAAAGGACGTGATGGTTGTGAATAACCTTGGGTAGCTGCTCCGGGGTACACGGCCCGTTCTAAGCATCTGCAAGACGAATGTTTGTTGTTCAGCCTGCTACGTAGAAAGGCATCTGAACAGGTTCTTGCTGTAGTATTTGCGTTTCGTGGCTCTCTGAAATCTCCCCATTCTGCGGAATATACGGCCTCGAGATTGTTCATGCTGTTGAAGCTAATGTTTCGCTCCTTTCCAAGTCGGTCTTGTCCCATTCACACCCAGGTTTACATGGAGTATTGACAAGCATAGATGGCCCGTTGATACATATATAATATGCATTCATATAAGTCTGACAATATAAACCAACCCAAGGTAACAGCACTAATAAATCATGTGTCTCTTTCATTTCCAGAAACGAGGCACACGTGTATTGAAGTTGCCCTTGCAGATATAGCAAAAACTGTGTCCCTGAAATCAACAATGGTACTGTACCTCTTAGACTGGGCTGTCAGAAGTTGAGGCCTGCCACACATATACACGTTGGGTTTAGCCACAGTAGCCAACCATAAATAGATAAACGTAAACAACAACAACAACAACAAAACAACACCGCCACCATGCAAATCCCAGATCTGCAGAATTAAGTCTGCCAGTTGAAAGAAAGAGAGAAAGCGGATCAGCAACCCTCCCCTTGTTCGCATTTACTGAGGGGTTAAATGGAACGATTGACGTGATTTGATGAGATTATGCCTGTGTCGTGCCCGAAAGTCATGGGTATCGGAATGTTTTCGGTCGACGAGCTTTTCGATCAAGATCCGAAGAGGCGCTTGCGTCTGATAGTGGGGCTAAAAAAGGTTAGAAGCATCTTGGAGCATCTCTCGTCTCAAGGCGGGCACCATTCAGATGTTCCAGCTGCGATTTTGCACTCACACCAAACTTCTCAAAAGCCACAGGCAGATCCTCTTCGTGTTGAGGCAATGGCCCGCGTTGCAGACAAACTTAGCTTGCTAGCTTGCACTCACATGCACCCCTGTCATCCTCCCCTCCTGACCCTTGCTTGTCTCGATAAGGCTGGCATCTGGCCGGTCACTGGATGGATGGATGGATATCTTTTACCTGAAGCTGACAAACATGTGCTCAGTCCAGATCCTGCGAACCGGTTTCCTTGAACCTGAGCAATGGCGTTGGGCGGTTCCAGAGGCCGAAACGTAACTCTCGCAACTCATACCTGAAACGAGACTGTCAAGAAAAGCGGAGGTTTCCCGGCTCTCGTTATGCTGGGATGCCCCTTGATCTAATGATGTTTCTACTCCGTAATGCATCTGACTGCAGATGCAGCGGAATGGATACGAAGAAGAAACAGTCAGACAATTCAGTCATGCGAACCATTCAATGGTCGATTTGCCATTGAGTTCGTTCGACAACCCACTCGTTTGCTTACTTGTTGCGAGCAACTTGAAGAATTCCTAAACCAGTCGACACAGGGCATTTTGTTCGAGCATCATGCTCAATTTCCACCACCCATCCTTAAACGGCAGCTAGTTCTTTGGACAGACGTGCCTAGTGCTCACGATCAGAGCTGACGCAATGCATGAACTGCTTTTTATGGCAATAGCCCTGAACTCAAAAACCACGGTATGGTGAGGGACAAACAATTCCGAGCTCTCTTCGCCGCTTCGCTTCGCGAGGACGGACTAGAGTCCTACTACTAGCATCATGAGGCTCTTGAGGGAGGCTTGGATGTTCAACTCCAGTCTGGAATGCTGTTTGCCCCCCTCACAATAAAGACATACATAATTATGGGTGATCATGATCGCCGTGGCTTTTCAGCCAGTGTTCGGTTTGCTTCTGCCATTGTCTCATGTAAATGTGAGCACAAAACGCGCATGACGGAGATACATACACCTAGCTGCCCACGGGTCTGGAAGCTACGTATTGCTGCGAGGGGGCTAAGTTGACTTCTTACCGAGTGAATTTCATAAGAAGCTATACGTCTGAGACACAAGTCAAGTTGATCTCTTGTTTGGAATTGACACATTGATGTAGCCTTGAAGTCCTGATATCATGAAATCCAAGTTTTGTCGACTGCCTATATCCTAGGGATTTCTCATGATAGTTGAGGATCACTGGGTATGATGATCAGGGATCACCGAGGCTCACAACCGTACGATATTGGCCTCTAGAATTCTAGACTCAAAACTAACCGATTCCTATCCGAACCAAATTTGCGATGTTTCGACAGCACACGATGATCAAGCTATCGTCGCGCCAAGTGGAGGCAATAGCATTGACATGTTGGAAATGACGTTTAAGCCTTTGAAGGATCATTTCCTAGCAAAACGGCGCCGCCGAAAGTTCATCTAAAGGCTCAAGCGTCCTACAAGTGCCGGAGCGCCGTTTATCCCTAGCGATATTCTTTGCAAGTTAGTGAGTTATGGCTTGACGCCAGGCACAGTTGGTGGTTGTTGTCAATCAAAAGGTAAGACAAAAAGACGTTATTGGTCTCACATGAGATAGCTAGTAGCCCTCAATGTGTATTGTTATTGTGAGTGGGGAATGTGATTTTCTAACCATCCATCCATCCTCATCATCCATGGCGGCTGTCAAAGAGAATCAATGAGTTGACATTGAGTTCTTCGATCAACATTCCATTTCGGTGGACATAACGGCGTCTGACATACTAATTCCGTTGCGTGAGTCTCTCTGCATTGAGTATGTAGCTCGTACTGTCATGCAGTAGGGCCTTGCATCGATCTCTCCCGTAATGCACATGTTTATCACATCTGATCACTAATGCAATGTTGTGCAGAAACAATGCAGACGCAAGATCAGGCCTGGCTCGGTCAGCATAAAATACTTAGATCTTATCTTAACGCAAGGGTTCTCTCGTCTCTGGGTCAATTGGCCGAGCAAAGAAAACATCATGAGATGAGATTGACGCGTCGCGCAAAAACTACGCTTATTTGACAAAAAAAAAAAAATACAGGGAGCAATTAAGAGCTTCTTGTGATACGATTGGTTACCCAGGTTGGAGCTGAAAAACTGTAATTACTGAAACCGGCGTAGAGCCAGGATTCGTGGCAACTCGTTATTGCTGAACTCGACGCCAGTGGTTTCAATAGTCAATAATCCCTCTTGATAACCGACCTCAGAGTCAGAGGCACGGCATCGTCGCTGAGATAGCCCTTTAATTATCCCAAATCAGGTTTTCACGTTCGTAGTGTCTTTGTTGTTGGCGATGGTTGATAGGTTGGCTTACCCATACAGAGTAGAGGTCGGACGAAACCCCAACGGCCTGCGAACACTCAATTCGTCTTACGCTTTCAGTCTCTATTTGCATAAACGCAACTTATCAGCGCTGATATTGGGTCACGGGTAAGCTAATCGCGCCATGCATGCATACTGCCCGTTGTTTAATTTGCCTGCGAACAGGTTCTGCAAGAAACCCAGATTTTGACAATCTTATCCTTGAATTAGAGGTCCCTCACCGCCTGTTGGGCTTTGGTCGACAACCTGATCTTTCTAAATTTGGCCTGAATTAGATCAATTTGACTTCTATAGTCCATCGAGGCTGCTTCAGCTATGATGATCAAGTTTATGACTGAGTCCAATGAGTCTTGAGACATATCATTCACTTGTATGGATGCCCCTGCTAGCATTTCAATATAGCATCCCTCGGTGATATCCCTTCTTTTGATGTCTGAAGTCGGCTCGAGCTCCCGTGTCTTAGCTTCTGGCTATCTGCATATTCCGAGTTCAGAGTTCAGACAGCTATGACTCCCACTCCCACGCTCCAAGACACTTATACGAGCTTGAACTTGATGTGATGTTATGGCTATAGGTTAAGTCGTTGCAACTCGGGATACCTAGTTTAGACCATGAGTTGGCGGGAGGGGTTTGTATGTTCAACATTCCGCATGTAATTAACTCATGATGCTTGAATGTTCATTTACCTTTCTATTTCGGGCACTCTGGTGCCATCCAAGTTCCAATAGACATTCTAAGTTTTGTTGACATCTTTAGTGTACACACCAGTATCATATTTCATATGACAATCAGGGAATGCCTGTCTTGACAGTATACCAAATAGAACCTTAGGCCCAGCATATCTACCATAGTTATCATACACACCCGAGATCCACTCATAATCATGAGTCAGTTTAAAACAGACTAGACTTTAGGAATGAATAAATCATTATAGTGATTCATGATCAATTACCACCAACGAGGTTGCCTACCCTAGAGATAAAGATATCGGCAATCGGGCCTTAGATATCCGTGCCCCCTGATGGATCCAGCATCTACACCCACAATTTTCAACGACAACTCTGGCGGGGGATCCAAGGTAGCGATACTATCAACCCATTCAATCACAGCTGAACGTATCTACGTAACCCGTGGACCTTGCTGAAAGCATACATTGACCTCCGAGGAACAGAGAGGTCTCATTTCATCCGCCCTTCTCAGAGTTACCCCGCTATCGAGGCTGCACATCAACATGGAGGCTGATATCAGAGCTGTGCTGCCCAACATCGACCCCGTAGTCTCCGAGTACTCCGTGGGCTACCTTACTCATGCCTCGACTACTTACTCAGATGAGGAAGACCCCTCTGGCGAGTCACCGTTGAACGAGGCTGCTTCCACCATCACTGAGCTGCTACTGTCTGCATCAGGCCAGGTTAACCCCGAGCTCGAGGAGAAGATTAAGCAGCTTGTCGAGAAATGGGTTGACAAGTACACCGAGGCCAATGGAGGCCAGAGACGAGGACCATCTATCGTCAAGCGTCTTGACCAAACTATCCAGGTCAGCCAGCAGCGCAACATGTCGTCCACCTTGGCTGTGGCGACCGGTGGCGTTGATCTGGAATCCGCAAACGCAAGAAAGGTTGAGTCCAAGGTCGATCGCAAAAAGCTGGAGAAGGCAGAGAGAAAGATTGCTGCCAAGCAGCAGAAGAAGACCTTCAAGACTGTAGAGTACGAGGCATCCAAGTTGCTCGACCAGCCCGAGTCGACACAGTCCTACGAAGAGTTCTACATGGCTGTCAACCCTCTGCAGATGGGTTCCAGCTCTGCAAACAAGTCAAAGGATATCAAGTTGGACAACATCGATGTGTCTATCAGTGGAAACCGCATTCTTACAGATACAACGCTCACTCTCGCATACGGCCACAGATATGGTCTTGTTGGTAACAACGGTGTTGGTAAATCTACGCTTCTCCGAGCGTTGTCTCGTCGTGAGGTTGCCATTCCTCTGCACATTTCCATTCTGCACGTCGAACAGGAAGTCAGTATATCTTTTATCCTCAAAGAGAACAAAGCTAACAAGCCAGATTACTGGCGATGATACCCCAGCCCTCCAGGCGGTTCTGGATGCCGATGTTTGGCGCAAGGTTCTTCTGAAGGAGCAAGATGTAAGTGAGCTATTCCTGATGTATAGATCATGTATTAACAATCACAGCAAATCACAACACGCTTAGCAGAATTGGAGAAACAGCGCGCTTCGCTGGCCGACACATCAGCCGATGCGGCTAGAATCGATCTTGATAGGGAGGCCCAGGATACCAAGCTGGGAGATATTCAAGCCAAGTTGGCAGAGATGGAATCAGACAAGGCCGAGTCACGAGCTGCTAGTATCCTTGCTGGTCTCGGTTTCTCAGCAGAGAGACAGCAGCATGCCACTAAGACGTTCTCTGGTGGTTGGAGAATGCGTCTGGCCCTTGCCCGAGCTTTGTTCTGTGAGCCTGACCTGCTTCTTCTTGACGAACCGTCAAACATGTTGGACGTTCCTTCGATCACCTTCTTGTCCGAATACCTTCAAACCTACCCCAGCACTGTCCTCGTCGTCTCTCACGACAGAGCATTCCTCAACGAGGTCGCCACCGATATTATCCACCAGCACTCCCAGCGTCTCGACTACTACCGCGGAGCCAACTTCGATACCTTCTACGCCACTCGCGAGGAACGCAAGAAGGTTGCCAAGCGCGAATACGAGAACCAGATGGTTCAGCGAGCCCATTTACAGGCCTTTATCGACAAGTTCCGTTACAATGCCGCCAAATCTTCCGAAGCTCAATCTCGTATCAAGAAGCTCGAGAAAATGCCCGTCCTCGAACCTCCCGAGGCCGAGTACAGCGTCAAGTTTACTTTTCCCGAAGTCGAGAAGTTATCACCCCCTATTGTACAGATGTCCGAGGTCACATTTGGCTACAACAAGGACAACATCTTGCTACGCGATGTTGATCTGGATGTTCAGCTGGATTCTCGAATTGGTATCGTTGGACCCAACGGTGCTGGTAAGACAACTATTCTCAAGCTGCTCATCGGTAAGCTGGATCCTTCCTCTGGTTTGATCTCGCAACACCCTCGTCTTCGAATTGGATTCTTCGCTCAGCACCACGTCGACGCCCTTGACCTTACGGACAGTGCTGTTGGTTTCATGGCGAAGAACTATCCTGGACGAACAGATGAGGAGTACCGTCGCCGACTGGGTGCTTTTGGTATCACCGGCACAACTGGTCTGCAGAAGATGGGACTGCTATCTGGAGGTCAGAAGTCTCGTGTCGCTTTTGCGTGCCTGGCACTTACAAACCCGCACATCCTTGTTCTTGACGAACCTTCTAACCATCTTGATATTGAAGCCATGGACGCCTTGGCCGAGGCCCTAAACGAGTTCCAAGGAGGTGTGTTGATGGTATCTCACGACGTCACAATGTTGCAGACGGTGTGCACGTCGTTGTGGGTTTGTGATGGAGGCACTGTTGAGAAGTTTCCTGGTGATGTCCAGGCATACAAGAAGAGGATCACCGCGCAGGCCAATGCTGCTGGTGTTGTCAAGCAGCATTAAGTGCATAACCAAATTGATGAAAATGGGCCTTCGGTTTATGATGCGCTGAGTTTATTCCGCCAAAATTGTAGAGTGCTGTACTGTGATTTAAGTTCTTTCTCGTTGAGTTTGTTCGTTGCTCTATATGATGATACCTCTTCTCGCAGATTGGGTAGTTTGGATTTGGCTCATATTGTCTGACCATAATATTACTGATGCATAATGCGTGGCTGTGTTACATATGATAGCGATAAACTGGACTTGGGCTGATTTCTATTAGAGCCTTGATGAATAGGCGACAATGCGCATCAACAGCAACAATGAGACTTGAGTTTCAAACAAGCTCTGTTGAATGATGCACCCGGAGGCTATATTTATTACTTCTCCCGAAGTTTCATCTCCCTCGTCACAGAAAACTCCACTGCACACATCACTTCAAATTTGACGAGCAATTCCTAAAAGTCCACCTCTACTCTCCAAACCACCACCAATGATGTCAGAAATGGAAGGCATCGTCGCCACCCAAGCGGTCGTCGCTATGGAAATCACAGGCCCCGAACTACTTGAAGACCCCAAAGGAACCAAGCCTCCCATCGATATAAAGAAACCCAAGCCCACCCTCACAGTCCGTGACAACCTCTTGTACTGGAAATGCAACCAAACGCTACACGACGGCAGTACCTGCGGCTCATATAACGAGATGGAGTTCAAACAATGCAAAGACTGCAAGAGCCGACGAGGAGTTGGAGACGATGGAACAGACGCCTACGGTACTAAGATGGCGAAGATTGTTCTTGTCAACCACAAGACTGGAGAAGAATTATGGCAGTATGTCTCGGAAGAATAGGCCAGCGCGAGTATATGAATGGCTTGTCAGGATGGAGGGATCTTTTGTGAAAGCTATGGATACTCCACGACGGAGGCTTGATGACCATTTCGAACGCTAGAATGCCGTTTTGTACTTCAGAAGCTCACGAATCATGAGAAACGAATCCGACCTGATCTCTCGAGGGGTTGTCTACGAGGACGTATCTCTCCTCGAAGGAATCTCCCAAACTGCACCAACAACTGCAGGCATCACAATTCTTTTCATGAACCCTTTAAGTTGCAAGGCAAGAATAATTCATATTTCATCACGTTAAGATCCCTTCTACCTTTCCGCTGTGCATGATGGACTCTTGCATTCCCAAAGGAAGCCCACATCGTTAACTTCATGATACCATCCGCCTTACGAAGCGGAGAGCACCCCGACACAAAATTCATGCAAATTGCACAAATGAAAACCATATATTCGTGTTTCATGCTTCTAGTTAGGTATCCATGTCTCTTTTGCTCTGTCTAGAGGCTCTTCGATACTTGAATGTCTACCATGCCCCTCAAGAGTATCACTTGATCTTGAACGTGATATGGTTTATTGATACCGCACAGAATCTTTCTTTTTTTCTTCTCCGCCACGCGGTTGATACTGACTTTGGATCTGTCAGTATGTTGAAGGAAAAATGTTGTTATATCTCAAATCCAGGGGACTCTTGGCCACAACTTGGTTGGGTTGACTTTCACTAAATATTGGCGAGAGGCATTAACAGATAAGTGACAGGTGACTGGGCTTACGTTGGTAGTACACCAAAGTTAATATGTCCCAAGAAGACCTTCATATGCCTTTATATTGATTTAAAGATTCAGGCAAGGGAGAACTTGGAAACCGATAGCATCAGATAACCTCAATCCTTGATAAACAATATTAGATTTTCTCTCTTTCAAGTTATGTCCGCCTCATGTTGAAATGCTGATCGCCCATGACCGTATGTTCATCTCGGATGACCAAATCGCCAATTTACCTACCAGTGGGGTATGTTTGTTGGCGCCCATCAGTTGATAATACTTTGCTACCAAGGTGGCTGGCCTCAACGGTCTGTATTTGTGACTTTTATCAACGGTTATGAACTAGGTATAGCTTCGTAAATAATTTATGATAGTAGGCTGGGTATCTCTGAGATTGTACACTCCGTGCTCTGAGAGTCATTGAATAATCCACTTCGTCCATAACTCAAGTTCCGAGGTCATGGATAAGATACCTGCCTCTGGAGATAAATGAGTGGGCTGCTATTTCCTCCCGCGTCTTGAGCTTCCTCTTCACCGGCAGGTTCATTGGCGTGCCTGCCACTGCGGGGACCCGACAGGCGGCGCTTTACCACTTTAAGCGAATGCACGGATCAGAAAGTAAACAAGCGAGAGTGTTTACTGGTCCAATGGCCTGGAAAGAACCGCCCTGCCCCTTGTTTACCCCCTGCTGGGCCCTGGAGCCGTGGCGGTGAACAATTTCACCCTCCAGCTCCAAACAAAAATCAACATCGCCCTTTGGTCCTCTTTTCAACCCAACCCACTCTCATCCTCCTCCGTCAAAGCTAAGTCTACTTCAGCTCTTTCGACGACTTCGGCCCATTTCTCTTCTCCTTCTTACTCCTCCATATTCCATTCATCCACATCCATCAACATGCGTGAGATTGTGAGTGTTACCTCTTAAGCTGCGTTTTGTGCTGCTGCGCGCGTTGAGTTAACCTTTATCCTGCCCCTGATTCTACCCCGCTGGGTGGTGACAGCTCAACAACAATGCACGATAGCTCGCAGCTTGATCGAACCCAAACCTTCCGCTGAAACAACAGGCTAACCATATCTCTTCTCTACAACAGGTTCACCTCCAGACCGGTCAGTGCGTAAGTATTTGTTGCTTCTCGAATATCATATGCGGGGATGCTCACATTGTTTATTAGGGTAACCAAATCGGTGCTGCTTTCTGGCAGACTATCTCTGGCGAGCACGGCCTCGACAGCAATGGTGTCTACAACGGTACCTCTGAGCTCCAGCTCGAGCGTATGAGCGTCTACTTCAACGAGGTATGTTTCAATCAGCGCATCTCCAGAAACCCAACGCTCATACACCTAGGCCTCCGGTAACAAGTATGTTCCCCGTGCCGTCCTCGTCGATCTCGAGCCCGGTACCATGGACGCCGTCCGTGCCGGTCCTTTCGGTCAGCTCTTCCGTCCCGACAACTTCGTTTTCGGTCAGTCCGGTGCTGGAAACAACTGGGCCAAGGGTCACTACACTGAGGGTGCCGAGCTCGTCGACCAGGTTCTCGATGTCGTCCGCCGTGAGGCCGAAGGCTGCGACTGCCTCCAGGGTTTCCAGATCACCCACTCTCTCGGTGGTGGTACCGGTGCCGGTATGGGTACTCTGCTCATCTCCAAGATCCGCGAGGAATTCCCCGACCGAATGATGGCTACCTTCTCCGTCGTTCCCTCTCCCAAGGTCTCCGACACTGTCGTTGAGCCTTACAACGCCACCCTCTCCGTCCACCAGCTGGTCGAGAACTCCGACGAGACCTTCTGTATCGATAACGAGGCTCTCTACGATATCTGCATGCGCACCCTCAAGCTGTCCAACCCCTCCTATGGCGACCTTAACTACCTCGTTTCCGCTGTCATGTCCGGTGTTACCACCTGTCTCCGTTTCCCCGGTCAGCTGAACTCTGACCTCCGAAAGCTCGCCGTGAACATGGTGCCTTTCCCTCGTCTGCACTTCTTTATGGTCGGCTTTGCTCCCCTGACCAGCCGTGGTGCTCACTCTTTCCGCGCTGTCAGCGTCCCTGAGTTGACCCAGCAGATGTTCGACCCAAAGAACATGATGGCAGCTTCGGACTTCCGTAACGGTCGCTACCTGACCTGCTCGGCCATCTTGTGAGTGAATTTGATCCTTTTGCCTGGGAATTACTGCTAACCTTTTACAGCCGTGGCCGTGTCGCTATGAAGGAGGTCGAGGACCAGATGCGCAACGTCCAGAACAAGAACTCTTCTTACTTCGTCGAGTGGATCCCCAACAACATCCAGACCGCTCTCTGCGCCATCCCTCCCCGAGGACTTACGATGTCCTCTACCTTCATCGGAAACTCCACCTCTATCCAGGAGCTCTTCAAGCGTGTTGGCGAGCAGTTCACCGCTATGTTCCGACGCAAGGCTTTCTTGCATTGGTATACTGGTGAGGGTATGGACGAGATGGAGTTCACTGAGGCTGAGTCCAACATGAACGATCTCGTCTCCGAATACCAGCAGTACCAGGATGCTGGTATTGATGAGGAGGAGGAGGAGTACGAGGAGGAACTCCCTGAGGGCGAGGAGTAAAGTGCTCCATTGAGCTGAACTGACTGGTCGCTATGTTATGTTTATCGTATAGCCGGCCCTAACTTCTTTTCAGGTTGTAGTTGTTGTAATTCTGGGGTTAAGATATCCTCAAAAGTGGCAGTACATTATAGCTGTATGAGCCCGAATGAAATTCCCAAGAGTACTATTGTACCAACTCAATTGTCTGTCATGGTGAACCTTAGGCTTTTAGAATTTCAAACTTGCACTACTCAATTGCATTTGCGATATGATGTTGAATATCAGTGATCGGACCACCCCTCTCTCGATACACCCTGCCTTAGCTACTGTGGTAAACGAACACGTGATGTGATGACTAAGCACGGAAAAGTTGAGCTCCGTCGGCTCGTCAACCTCATTCTATGAGCCTGGACTGCGAGCACGCCAACGACAGCCATATCGACACCAATGGCTGCCATGTTTACTCCCAGCCGGGGGAAGGCAATAGGACGAGCCATTGCGGCCTCGTCGTCTGGCCCTGTCACCCTTCCTGGGTTCCTGGTGCCAGCATGGCAAGCGACAACCCCCAAAGCGGCAGCACCTCGTGCCACCGCCGTCTTCTCGACGACTTCGAAACGGCCCTCTAAGTTGGGACGAACCCCCCTATCGATTCCCCCAGGTGTGGAACTGTCTGTTGGTGAGCCGGTTGTGCTCAAGGACTTGACGTCGTACAAAAAGGTGTATAAGAAGACCATCACTGTTAAGGGACCTTTGGGTGCGTTGGAACGGCTCTTCTGGAAGTCGGTGGATAATTGCTGACTAGATTTTAGGATCCCTTGACCTTGAAGTTCCTGAATATGTGCAGGTGACACAAGATCCTGAGGCCAAGATGGTGTCGCTGAACGTTCGGGACAACGAGGCCAAGGATCAAAAGGCGATGTGGGGTAAGTTTGGCAGCTACAATCGCTCTCGAAAGCATTGAGACTGACATTTGCATAGGAACAACATGGTCGTATCTGAAGAACTACATTATGGGTGTCTCAGAAGGCCACACTGCTATTCTCCGTCTTGTCGGTGTCGGTTATCGTGCTAGTGTTGAAGAGCGAGGAGCTAAGGAGGAATTCCCTGGCCAGCGCTTCCTGTGCCTCAAGCTGGGTTTTACTCACCCTGTGGAGGAGGGTATCCCTCGCGGAGTTACCGTTACAACTCCCGCACCTACACGTATCCTGATCGAGGGAATTGACCGCGAGACTATCATGTCTTTTGCCGGACGAGTTCGCATGTGGCGCCCCCCGGAGCCTTACAAGGGCAAGGGCGTGTTTATTAACGACCAGACGATCAAGCTGAAGCAGAAGAAGATCAAATAGAGAGATGGTATTTGGGAATTTATATTGGCTGGCTTGGCGGCTTGGCCTATCGACGCAGCTGGCGTGTGTATTCTAGTATCATGTACAGAATTGTGTACTATCTGTCAAGGCATATACAAAACTACTTTTTCTGCTTTCGCCTTTATCGCTTTCCTCTAAATCGTATTGACTCTCTTTTTTCCATTATATATTTTTTATGACTGCTTGGCGCTAAGGATTTCCTGGACAGCCTCGAGAACTTTGCCGTGGACAGGAGCAGGAGCAGCAACAACGCCCTTGTTGTTGGCCAGGGTGCGTCCGACGCTGAAGTCGAGACGCTTTCCGTGGATATCAGTCACTTGACCACCAGCTTCGCGAACAATAAGGTCACCGGCAGCGTGGTCCCAAATCTTCTCCTGGTATGTTGCCTTGACGGGCAGACGGAGGTAGATATCGCCAGCACCGCGGGCAATAGAACCGTATTTGGCCTGGCTATCCATGCGGACACTTTCCTGAGTAATACCGAGCTTCTTGGAGATGAGGGCTTGGTCATCGTGTGCTGAGTGAGCAGCCTCAACACTCTCGCAGAAGTTGGCCTTGGAGAGGTCGTCGATCGCTCGCATGGAGATGGACTTCTCAGCGGCGAGAGCGCCGGCTGTCAGAGGACGGCTGCTGGCGCCGTGGCCCTGAACAGCAGAGAAAACGACACCACGGCCCTCATCAGTAGCATTGGCGCCAATGTCGGAAGTCAGACGAGCTGAGTCGTCAACGGGAAGGTTAGGGCAGCCAAGGACACCGACCTTAACATCCCCATCAACCATAAGACCGAGACAGACAGCGTATTGCCCCCCGCGGAGGAAACCCTTTGTGCCGTCAATGGGGTCAATGGCCCAGATACGACCACTTGAACCGCCCTGGCTACCACCTCTATCAATCAACGCCAGCATATCGTCAATATCCTTAATGGGACCTCCGAGTTGCTTCTCAGCATCCTCATCGTCGAGCTTTGTAGAGCTGACAAGCTCCCAAATAGTCTGCTTTAGGTTCGCATCGTCACGGAGCTGCGCGGCCTCCTCCTCAGCGACAATAGCGTCATCAGGGAAGTTATGGCGGAGGGCAGCAATAATAAGGGCCTGAGCGCCGAAGTCGCCGATAGTAACAGGGCTCTTGTCGTTCTTGTCGACGGTGCCCTTGGCCTTCTCGTGGAAGACGCGCTTGGTCAGGATTGTGGCGCGCTGGACGGCCAATTGAGCGATCTGGAGCTCGGAAGCGTAGGATAGAGACGCCATAGTTGTGAGCGGTCTTTGGAAGAAGAGAAGGTGGGAAGAGAGTTGGCGGAGACGGGGGATAAAGGAGGGAGAGAGAAGGATAGCCAGGATGAGTGTTATTAAGAAGATGAGGAGATATCTTTGAGAGAAGGACTTTTGAGTAGTAATGGGCATTCAAGGCGAGCTACTAAGAACAGGTAGGTAGGTAACGTGGGATGGCGTAATCGTTTGTAAGATGATATTGGAGTAGTTAGACAGAGACGATGGTTGGTCTCTTTCGGGTCGTCAGGCGGGTCGTCGGGGTTTAGAAAGAGTTTAATGGAGTAAGATGTGGATTAATCGATTGATGTGAGTTAGAGAGAAGAGGTTTATGAAAGAAGTGGGATGAGCCTTTGAGATTCTATCTAATAAGTAAACTTGCTACGTAAGGAGCTGTTTCAAACGCGCAGCTCTATATTATTACATAGGTGGCTGGGAGGCACTACGGAGAGGGTGGATATTTGATGGAAAATAGGTACTCAATGAATTAAAAAAAGATATATGCCTTTAAAACAAGACTATACTTTTATGTAGTCAATCAACCACATATTGGCATTATATTTATCTACCTACTTACCTACCTATCCATCCAACTTCCATGACCCCGCCATCAAACTCCGATATCGATGAGGGGCATTTTCTGTCCAATCCACTAACATTTTCTTCCCCTGCTCATAACGGAAACACCCGATTGGCCCGACATTTCAAGCATCAATTCAATTCAATTCAATTCATCCAATTCATTTCCATCTCAAACTCACATTTTACTGCCACTCTCTCTATATTCAACCAACGGCGAATCTAAAAATGGCATCATCACCCGCCTCTCTACGCTCTCTCTACCGCTCGCTACTTCGTGAGCTCCCTCCTCGACCTATCCTCGCCTCCCCACGCACTCCTCTCCACTCTCGTCTCCGAGACTCTTTCGCTTCTGGTTCCAAGGCTGCAACATCGCAAGAGGCCCGCGCCCACGCTGCTGCGCAAGCCGTATCCTACCTTCGATCTCAGCGCATGTATGCCACTTTGCTTGAGCGATACAACCCCGGAATGGGTATGGATGAGGAGGAACGTGTTCGCTTGACTGCCAGGAGAGTTGGCATGGATTTACCTGTGGAATACAAGTAAAAGAAAATTGAAAATCAACCGGAAACGAGAAAGGAAAGGAAAAAAGAGCTGGAAAGAGACTCAAGGCCGGACTTGATCGACAAGACCCGAATCATGATCAATCGACATCGAATGCAGGAGCATCAACCACGAACAAGTTCTGAAAGCGAATCTACGGGAAGCAGGAAAAGTACCTATGCATGGCGCGGGACTTCAGGAAAGAAAGCGGTGGACGACGGATAGGAGGAAGAACAGCCGGCTCGACCACCAGATATGTACGATCAAGTGTATGAACCATAACAGACGCAATACCCAAGCATCGCTCGACTATAAAGAACCACCAAATTCATCATCATATCTCATTTAAAATGGACATCTTTGGTCCAAGATCAACAAATTATATACAGAATAATATCGTTTCCAATCATCAAGCCCGATTCGGCTTAGGGGTATCAATGTCTACCAAGGTACTCACTCACTTCGCTTCTGCTTCTAGACACTGCCCACGCCTCTATCTTCAAGCGACTCATCCCAGCCGCCCGTCTGCAGAAGCCATTCTCCTAATCGCTCCTTGACGAGCGTAATATTCTCACCTAGCGCGCTCTTCCATTGGTCTTGAACGAGGCGAACCTTTTCTTTTAGATCCTCAGTAAGTCGACGTTCCTCTGACTGTCGCATCTGCAGCGCTCGTGCATTGCTATCGGCCTTGGGAATAGGGTTTCCGTTCTCGTCTTGCGTTTGCGTCTCGAGGACTTTGCCTTTGGCGTGCACTACTGCCTCTTTGACCTCGTGAAGCAGACATAGTAGGTTGGTATGTGATTCGATAAACTGGTATGTGCTCTTCTCGGCATGGAGCAGTAGGCTGAAGAGATATTGCATTGGATGCTCGACATATGGTGGATTTTCCTCAATCTCAGATGCTGGAATCTGAACGTTGAATCCGTCTAGATCCAAAGGAATGTTATCCAGTAGCTCGCAAAGCGGAGGCGCAATATCCCAAAACGCCGACAGCTGCAGTGCAACACCATGATCCACAGCCTTCTCAACCACTCCCCGGAAGTCTCGGGTCCGTTCCAGAACCTCGTGAGCGAATGCATATTCCCGCTTGGCCGAATCCTCAGCGAAGAAGGCCTCTGCTGACTGGAGTTTCTCGGCATTCCCGGAAAGCCGGTAAGGAGTCAGCACAACTTCGCAATATCGGCCATTGCGATCCGAAAGAAGGTCGTAGATGGCCCGGTAGAGAACTTCTCGTGCCTCAAAAACCCATTTGAGCAACGTCAGCTTCTCCAGGAGCTCTGGTCTATCATCACCCTCTTCCTGAGGCATATCGGCATCGATCTGTCCATTATCGAATAGATGTTGGGCTAGGTCGTCAAACAACTCTGTGGCGCCTGCAATACGACCCGTCAATAGTTCGTTGAGAGGCAGTACCACTTGACTCTGGAACAGTTCGTATTCTGATTTCTCAAGTTCCTTCTTTTTTGTAATCTCGCTGGCTTTTGCATCGGCATCGATTGCTCCTGCATCTGCATAACTCAAACTACCAGAGTTGATCTCATTCTGCAAGTTTGTACGCAAAGCTTGACGGCGCTCAGACGCTTCCTTGGAAAATTGCTCTCGGCGTTTGGTGCTCTCGACAGCAAATCGTTCCTTTGTCTTTGCCAATTCACCAAGCTGACTTAGAGCTCGCACAGCTGTTCTGATGGATGTCAACTCGGGATGTTTGTTATTGACAGCAGGGTGGTGTCTTGGATAAGGAGGTGGCATCGTAACGAGGCGAGAGACATCCATGTGGTCGCGATTGATAGTCGAACAGGGACTCGAGCCCATATTTGAGGTGACCGAGAAACCAAATTGCTGAGGTGTCAGGTTGGGTTCTGACTGATCGTGCCAGCCTGTCTTTTCTGGAGGATACTCCGATGAAGCACCGCGTTCCTCATGCACGACAGCAGGGCGGTCCTCCTCAACCCATTGCGTCTTGGTTACGCCCATATACTTTGACTCTCTTTTAGATCTTCCGAGGTGTGAAGCCTCGCCCTGTGAGTCTGATTCCCACCAACGACTTGGAGGGCGACCTCGGGAGCTACCATTCTCATAATTTTCACTGACGCTCATACTCAGAATCGGCGACAACGAGGGCATGTAATTGCTGGACCAATTCACATTTTGTGGGTTATTCCCGCTGGGTGATGTTGGAACATTGCCTGTCTTGGCAGTAGACTGAGGGCTTTCTCCAATGTTAGAGCTTGCAGAGCCCCGGCGAGAATGCCCTGGCTCTGATAAACCAGGAGTCCATTGATCCTGTGATGAAGCTGACTCTCGCCTTGGGGCAACCATTGGCCGGAATAGGTCGCGAGTGAGGTCAAAGATTTCGGAACCCATGGCCCCAATAGCGACCGAATATCGTTCTCGTCTGATCCTCGATTCATTGACAACAAAGTCAGCAAACAAACGCACTCTATCTGCATCGCTAGTGGCTCTAGACTCCTTGATTGCAAACTCCCGAAACCGATCGATTGTCCCTTCTTCAAACTGATCGGCAGTTTGAGTAGTGACCAGGTGCTTCGATACTACCAGGCCAGCTGAAGGCGGTCGAGAGGACTCCCGAACTCTCGACACAGACGCCACAGATCCAGAACGAGGAGGCGGAGTGGGGAGCGCTTTAGGGGCGATCACCTTGGAGCTGTTGCCATACTGCGGTTGCTTGGAAGCATCAGGAGAGAAAGGAGGCGTTGCTGCTTCCTGAGGTAGTTTTCCTGATGCCTGAGCTCTGGGAGTTGAGTTTCGAGAATCTCCCGATGCAAGTGCACCGCTAAGAGGTGTTGATTTGCCGACCGATGTTCGCGACAGATCGGTTTGGTTTGGAACCATTATGTCTGCCATAGAATCCGGTCGTGTCCGCTCATCTATTGAGCCACGGACGCTATGTCGGGTCCGACTTTCGGTCCTCCGCTGCAAAATTGTTTTATCGTGCCTCACTGCCTTTTGCCTGTTGAGACCTCCGATGCTTGATGAGGAGCCAAGAGCTGGTTCAACATTTTGGTTAGTGCTCCGCGCAGTATCAATGGTCAACCCAGGCGAATGCGCTCTGCTTGATGGCCCTGCTTGACTCTCGTTTTCATTCCAGTCCGCAGGTGTCGGAGGGACAGGCCCAAGATTTGTTACACCCGTTGGTGGTCGGCGTCTTTTTGTGGGAGGAGATATGATAGGAACTGTATTCCTGTCCATGGACTGCACGCTTTGAGATCTACTTGATGCAGGTGGGGGACCAGGAGGCGGCGGAGGAAGAGGCATGCCCGGTTCCCATCTAGTCTGAGAGGCTGATCGCGAGCGAGCAGATGTGGGCGTCTCGACGGCTCCTGCAGAAACAGCTCTCCGGGCTGCTGGAGGCCCGTGAGACATAACACCAGCCATTCCATGTTCAGGAGCAGGATGATGAAAAGAAGTTTGAACTATCATGCTCTGTCGATGGCTTTGAGGAGGTGGTGGTTGAGGTGGAGGAGTACTCGATGTTTCTATATCTCTCCGACGACTTAATGATGGAAGAAACCGGCGCTCACGCGAACCATTGCGCCCATTAATGCCAGGCGGAGGAGGAAAAGATGCATTGCCTGGTTCAGGCGAAGGTCGATGCACACTCATTGTGCTTAGTCGAGGCGGTGGAGTCGGAGTACTAGCTGGTGTAGAGTCAAATACAGTACTCATGGGACGTTGCTGCTGACTTCTAGGCGGACTATATGGCGGAGGAGGCATCGGCGACACTGGTGCATGTTAGAATGCTGGCGAAAACATATCACGTCGATTGTGTTGGTCACTTGCCTTGAACCTCGCCGGCATATTGAACAGCGCGCTCGGCGACAGCAGCCTGTGTAGGAGCCCATTCTTGGGGATTGTATGGCTGTATACTACTGCCAGGTGTTTGGACAGCAGATTGAAAATGGCTGGAGCTCATGGACACGGCAGATATGGGTGTATGTAGAGGGTTGTTGTAGGCGCCTACAGAAGATGTCGCGAGAGGAAGAAGGCCTTGACGGAGTCGCGCCGCTTCGTGAGAAGTCATGATGAGAGAATAGAGGGACCAGGCGACTATGAATCTACTCGTTTACCCGAACGCCAGGTCCAGGGTCCTTGTGACAAGCCACAACACCAAAGCAAAAGGAACTACCAAGTTAGAAACAGCTGGGTATCGTATCAGGGCTGTCTCTTTGGTCGGTTGGTTCTGGTACGTGGGGTGCTAGGGATTGGATAGATCCGCGGGGTGGGCGGCGCGTGCGAGCAACGGCAGAAGCAAAGTCAGTCGATACTCAGGTGAGGATCAAGACGGTCGAAACTATTTCGAGACGACAAGGAATAGGATGCCGATTATGTTTGATCTGACTCGGCACAGCATGTACCTATGGCCTGTGTGGATGAGCGTGCGATATGTAGACAGACCAAAACAAACAGGTGCAACAGGTGAGGCTCTGCGTGTAAAAGGCGTTGTGACTTGAGGGTGTCGGGCGGTCAATTGACAAGCGAATAATGAATATGTCTCATTAAGCCATTCACCGTAGCTGCGGCGAGGACGAAAAGTACGTCCTCTAATACGCAACCAACCAAAAGAGAAGAATAGATGTGATTGAGGAGGATTGGATGCGAAAAAGGTGAGAAGATAAAGTGGTTGGGAGAGGGGCGCTGTAAAGGGAAATGGATGTACAGGTCGCAGAAGGAGTTGCAGTTGCAGTGTTAACTAGACCCCCGTGGTAAGGGAGTAGGCACCCTTGAGGCATGGAAAGGTTGAAATCGCGACACTTAAGTTTTTGGCGGCGTTAGCGGGAGTAAAGTACTCGTTAACTACCTAAAAGAAAGACAGAGATATCACTAAACTGGAAACTGGAAACTGAAAACTGTTTATTGCCGAAAGCCAAGCCCTGCCTATAACATGTACCTGCTTGACTTGCTTGCTGGGGTTGAGGAATCGGCACAAAGAAAATGGAGCAACTATCGGTTGGGCATGGGTGGAAGCTATCAGAGTGTGGGACAAAGAGAGAGAGAGAGAGGACGAGAACGACATGGGAACTTTGGTAATGACCAATTGGCAAAAGGCAGAAGAGGATCTACAAGCATTGCTTCCACTATCAAGCACTACGCATTGAGGGATTCTTGCTAGGGATGATAGAGCATTATCGACCGCTTCTTGGAGAGCAACTCAGCTGACAAGATTGAAAGATGGCGTTCTTTATACCCTAATTTGGTAGCTGTAGATCCTAGAGGATGCACTTCACGCTAATGGAGTGAGTGTTGGTTGTCTTGTGTGTCTTGGACTCTTGGTACTTGCTTTGGATTACTGTAAGCAGAACTGTCAACATATTGCTTGCCTGTCACCATACAGAGACACTGGATATGCCACATGGAAGCTGAAGGCCTCGCTTGATGATATTTCTTCCCCCCAATTCTGACCCCGCTGCTTGGAAAGGTTGGGATAGACAAGACTGCTAAGTTTGGAGTGGTCCATGGCGATGCTATTATTAGAGTCATCCCTCAGCTTCTATTGGTTGACAGGGATAGACTATGCGGGCTGGGTGTGGATGCCGGCGCTTAATCGACGTCCCTCGCTGCCTGTCACATTTCTTGACTGTCTGAAACTCACTCTAACCCATGACCGAAAAGACGTTTGCATGGCTGGATCGAACAGCTGCATGAGATGCATGTGCCGGGGGGGGATTTGCTCTGTGGGCTGATACTGACTTTTGATCGCTAGAGTGAATACCCCTTGCAGACAGAGAGTACCATTGAAAGTCCGGGAGCAAGTTATCCGAACAGAATATAATAACAACTCAAAAGACGGTCAATGAATTAAAGTTTCAACTGTTTGGAAATTTGCACAATAATAGAACAGGTATGTTTGTTTCAAATAGACGGTATCGTCAACTTCACTACCCCAACGAGAGCTTACTCCTAATATTCCTGGAACAACACTCTATCAATAGACTTGTGTTATCGACTTCCACTTCCACAGATCCGGCTGACTAACTAACCTTAGTGCACCGTTCTTTCAAGGTCATAACCTGGCATCTCAAGTAGATCAATACTACTCAAAGCAACCTCAGGCCAAGATATCTTCATCTTGACATTATCCCTCATTCCATTCAAGCCGTTGATCGTCTGGGCGGAAATAGTGCGGTAACAATAAAAACAGTCTGAATGCCGATGCCAACTCAAAGACTCTGCAACACCAACCCTTCTGGCGACTGTTTTTGTATTGATGAAGACGCTATTCACAACGAAAATGCCTACTCTTGAGCACCGAGAGTGCCCTATTTCCCGTAATTGACTTGCTCGTCTGACTGAGGCAAGACCGCGATTTGTTTCTCTTATTTCCTTCTAGCGATATGGATCACGAAAAGACTTCTATTATTATATTCTTTTTCCTTGAGGAATTGATTTTGCCGAGGCTGAAGAAGAAAATCAAGAGTTTTGGTATGAAAAAAGACGAGGCTGGGTCTCTCTCTCTCTCCCTCCGAAATGAGCCCCACTTGGAAGCTCCCTTAGCTAAAGGTAAAAGGTGGGGGCACAAGGCTCGAGTAAAATTCTAGAGGATTCTTCTCCAACAAACTCTCCTCTCTTTCAACTCTTCATATTCTGCTCTTCTCTCTTCTTTCTTTGCTATTTCTTGACTTTTCTGACACAACTCACTTTCTTTTCTTTCTACATCCTTTCTATACCCTCTTCACTAAACTGTAAGTACCTACCGACACTATTTCTCACCTATTGTCATTGTCGCATCTTCATGATGAGATATCCAGCTGGCACCAGTCATAGAGTGACTTGTACTCCCTTCATTGATGACCAACATGCTGTGGTCCAAGACCATTTCTGATTCCAATTGCGACTTTTCTTTTGCACATTTACCTCGATCATTTTCTGTTTGAGCCAAAGCTAACAGCTTCAAAGTCTTCTAGCTACAACCCTTCGACCGATTTCACAATGGTTCTGCACAACCCCAACAACTGGCACTGGGTCAACAAGGACGTCTCGGGATGGGCAAAGTCCTATCTTGATGAGAACCTCATCAAGGTCCAGGCTGAGGATGGCGAGGTCAAGGCAAAGATTGATAAGATCCAGAGCATGGATGGTGATGTCGATGTCAGCCAGCGTAAGGGCAAGGTGATTACCATCTTTGACGTCAAGCTGGTCCTCCAATATTCTGGTAAGGAAATGCGGTGATCAAGACTGCAGACACAGTAACTGAACTAACCTTTCAGGATCTGCTCCTGGTGAGGATGATGTTTCTGGCACCATTACCGTGCCTGAGATCGCCCACGACACGGAAGAAGACGAGTACGTGGTACGTAAAACCTCCCCTGCTCTTTCGCCTTCCGTGTTGCCGTAGAATAAACCCAGCTAAGATCCCTCGTAGTTTGACGTAGACATCTTTGCCGAGTCCAAGGAGAAGCAGCCCGTGAAGGACCTTGTCAAATCAAAGATTGTGCCCCAGCTGCGACAGGAGTTCCAGAAGCTTGCCGGCGCCCTCATCGCCGAGCATGGCAAGGATATCCAGCATGCCCCAGGCTCCAACCCCTCGAGCGGTTTCTCGACCCCCAAGGTCCACCCTCAGAGCTCTACCCCTAAGCCCGCAGCCACCTCCAGCAGCCAGTCTAAGGCTGGCGGTGTTGTAAACACCACTACCGTGACCGATAACGAAGAGTTCCGAACCACTGCCGAAGAGCTGTACCAGACTTTCGTCGACCCTCAACGAATTGCTGCCTTCACACGATCCCCTCCCAAGGTCTTTGACGGTGCTAAGGTCGGTGGCAAGTTCGAGCTGTTTGGCGGAAACGTTTCTGGCGAGTACCTCGAGCTTGAGGAGCCCAAGAAAATCACTCAGAGCTGGCGACTGAACCAGTGGCCCGCCGATCACTTCTCCAAGCTGCACATCGAGTTTGACCAGAACGACGTCGACCACGTTACCGTTATGCGAGTCAAGTGGGAGGGTGTTCCCATCGGCCAGGAGGACGTTACCAAGCGCAACTGGCTCGAGTATTACGTCAAGAGCATCAAGCAGACTTTCGGGTAAGATTTGTCCACTGATTCTTCGGTTTCTGTTACTGACTTTGAATGTTTTCAGCTTCGGCACCATTTTGTAAGCGAGATACGAAGAACAGGAGTCCTGGAGTTGGATTGGGGCTGTGAAATACAGGATCTATGCGCTCTCTAGATGAGGGTAGCGACGGGGGGTTAGGTACATAGTCGCTGCCGCGGTGGAGGGAGGCCAAGGTCGTCTTGGGTGGTCTACGCAAGACCTAGAAGCGTGTGGGTGGTTACGATATCATGAGAGACGTAAAGTAAAGTAAAATGAAATAATACATCAACGGATACGGCAGTTTGCCTGAGGTATCTAGGCTTGCCGTGTTCCTATATCGTCCACATGGATTGTTGTACTTTGAGCCTCATCTTGTCCCTTATGTTTTGCCCCTTCTGAATCGCTCTGGTGATCGGATGACATACTCGGCTTTGACATGGCATCACTTTCTTCTCCATTTCGACCAGAAAGCCGCAGTCTTCCTAGATCGGAGTCTGCCACGGCATATCCAGAAGCCAAACTTGCCACCTTATCCGAAAGAACCATTGCCTCAGTCCTTGCCAAATATACATGTTGTCCCATCCACGAAGTCAGGGCTGGAGCACCAAGCCATATACGGTATATTCCAACTATAATAGCGAAACAACCGAGAGTGATGAAAACGATGGCAGCAATGAAGTAGCATCCTGTATTCTTTTCTGCTCTCCACCCAACGTAGAAAGGACAAGTCATGTCGTTGTGTCTCGCCTCGAGAACAGATGGTTGTTCTTCTCCAAAAGGTAAATCGTCTGTTTCCAACTTGGGCATCGTCATTCTTATCCTAGTGGTTGCCATGACTGCTCCGACAATCGCACTGACGCCACTAAGAAGTGAAGCATCTGGGGTCTTGACCAAAGCCTCCAAGCAGACGTTGTACTCGGGTATTATTGTCGATGCGTTGAGACGTTCCTCTACCGTTTTGTTACTAGCCCATTTCGTTGCCGCCAGGATGGCGTTCCTGAAAGTATTATTGCTATAAGAACGATCTTCAAGAGTTTCTTGTGCCATTCCTGATAACTTCTTGCAGTTTTGATTACCGACCTTTCTCATGACTGAGACTACTGCCAGGTTCATGCTGTATCTATAGCGTTGTGCCACAGGTTCTCTCCATGTATCCGAGGAATGGTTTCGTGCCTTCGCCCACTGTATATCAATCTCTCCAACGTCGACGACTCGATACTCAATAATAGCCCTTGAGGGTGGATCGAACCAATCAGTGCTGGTTGACTCTATTCTATACCAGTTGCCTGGATCTTCCGTTATATAAAAGCCGCCCTCTTCACTGAGCCGTTGGCCATCAACGCGAGCTCTCGTGTAAATAGGGTTCCCATGTCGGCTGGATAGAAAAGACCACCACGGTTATTATCGCCTGTGAAACACGATGCATCGCCAACCATGGAAAAGCCTAGAGGTGGCGGGGTATCGATTGGAAAGCCATCGTCCTTTGAAATGTTGGAGCGATGAAGAAAGGCGCGGTTGTTGTCGAGGAACGGGATATCAATGATCCAAGGCTCAGATTCGCTTCGTACAGCTGATAGCTGGGGTTTCGTGAAAGTGATCTTATCTGGGTCAAGGTTTTCTCTTATATAGGTATCAGGGCTGACAATAGCGAACTTGTAACCAATAGACGAAACGATACCCATGATAACGAGGAAATATCTCAAGGTGATGAAGGCTGGAAACCCTCTGAAACCGTAAACAACAGGTGCTCGGGGCTGAGAATTGAGATACCGGGCATAGTCAAGGCCATTCCCATGTTCAGCTTGTCGACCGGACCAGGTATCAAACAAATGAATGTATGCCTCTGAGAATCCAAAGGCTAATAGTGCGAAAGCGACGCCAACGATGGCTATCCAAGTCTGAAGGGCCCGTTCATAGCCAACACTGAAGCGAACTTGACCTGAATGTCGTGTACTGTCAATCCCTACTTTTCCTTTGCGGCCAGAAATTCCATTGATTCCAACGAGAACGACAACTAGACCGCCGATGAGAACCGCAGGCAGAGGAATGCCAAGCATTTGTAGGCGTTGGAGTCGGGAGAATCTAGCGGCGGCCATTATGTTGTGGCATATTCACTGCTTGCCTTTAGACAGCAAGATTGGAAATACATGAGGAAGGCAGAATTATCAAAAGTTAGAGGCAGATTTTTGATTGATTAATAGCAACATTTTATATCAATCAACTATTAGCAGACATCATTGGGAGGGATATGTATAAGCTCAGCCCTGGGTAAGTTATGCAGTCAGCTTGCAGATACAGGTTTTTACCGCCTACGCCGTCTCTCGGCTTTGGGTTCGTCAACTTTGTTCCCAAATCCATAGTCAGGTACAAAGACATCGACCAGATTATCCCAAAGTCCCATATCGTATAAGTTCTCAACGTCGCTCAAATTCCAAACTCGCTCCCATTGACCTTCCCCAGGAAGTCGAGGCTCTTTCTTAGGAGGCTGTCCATCTTGAGTGGTGACGATGATCTGCTGAACCTCAACTGGCCAGCGGGTGGAGCGGGGTTCGACCCGTTCGTTCTTTTGGCGATCTGCTGGCATAGAGCGTCGAAACGCGAAACCATCACGCATGTCTTCCTTCCACTCCGACCACTTAAGGGTTTCGTTTGTCGTTGTACCGCAATAAATGAGATAGAGGGTGTAGAGGAGCAGCCCCCAAACTAGCGGAGATGTCAGAGCCGCAAGCAGCGACGAGGCCCCCATGTTAACGTTGTCTTGTATACCCCATCCCCAACCGGCCAGATACTGCGTGACTGTCATATGGCTAGGCTTCCATATCGACCAGCCAGGAGTATATCGTTGGACTCGAACCGTAATGATGGACAATCCAAGGAAGCCACCATATGTGCATAGAAACGCGGTAGAGACCAGTAAGAGTATGAACCAGTGCTGGTTACCGTAGCCCACACACGAGTTTATGAAGACGCAATGATGGTCCGACTTGGCAACGCAACGCCTACAGAGGCTGCAATGCTTGGAGCGAGCTGGTTTGAGAAATTTGCATGTACGACACATATGCCCGGGGTGAAACAGGGTATGGTCGTATGGGTAGAGAGACATGTAATAGGCGTGATTCTCTGGTGTGATATAACCTGGATCTGCGGCACAAGCCAGATAGAGAAATAAATAGGGGAGAAAAACTGTGATGGCCACGACAGCTTTTGTGAAAGACCCGATCTTTGGCCATGCTTGGGGAATGAACATGTACTCTCCCACAATCATGATGAGTAGAAAGAAGATCTGAGCCGTCATTATATTGCCATCTTAAGATGTCGGGATAGCCAGGCAACTCACCACAACAGTCCAGTGTCGCTCATGCAACATGATGTTACCAAACCGGGACAGATAGCTCGATACTCTTCCTCCAGTGAGCACCTGGTCCACTCCCATGATTCCTTTTGGTATATGAACCCATAATAATCTGTGTAGTGCAGCTATAGGCGTTCGTCTAGTTAAAAGTCAACATGTGTCTCGAGTAAACAGGAGGCAGCTCCAAACTAACCTTAGTGCAGGGATTCGGCCGAAAAAGGCAACAAACACCATAAAAGAGATGAAGAGAATTAAAAGAATTAGTTTCTTTAATGGACTCATGTTTTCGGTTCGCTCAGAGAGAAAAAGCGCTGAAGAATGTAAGAACCAAATTTGCCAGCTAAGTAAGAAGCTTGGCAGGAGATTATGAGCACTGCTAAAATCAAGGCCTCATTTTATTTAGGCAGCCTTCGATTATACAAGGACAAGACACAATCAGCAAGCAAGTCAAATATAAAACGAACAAATAGAATATCAGAGTGCAACCTTATTAAAGAATGATTGTCAATAAGACACTGCCCCCGGAGGAGGAGGGCTTAGATATTATGCATATAAGCCAGTATCAGTAAACGGATAGAAAGATAATGCATTAGTGGCACGTGACCTCGCGATAGCATAACGCGGAGAGAGATGAAGCTTCTTATTGGTCAATCTCAGCCCGCAGTGATGATGGCGACTTTTTTTCCTTGGAGGGGGATCTCCATGCTTTGATAATCATGAACTAGAAACGAGCGGGCGGTTTTCGGAGATAAGAGAAAAACAAAATAAACCTCTTTTTCATATTTATAGACACCCTAAAAGACTCTCATTTCTTGAATTCCTTATAAACGTCCTTTTTCAGTCATGGTTCTCCACAAATTCGAACTCGAGGGAAAGCTCGGCGAAGAAGCTCGGCTTATCGAGAGTGGCGTACTTCTTGATGAGAATCCTCTTGATGAAAGTCCCGAGTTTCATGAGTTTCTCATGGCGTGTCGACATGGCGATCTAAGAAGATGTCAAGAACTCATCAGCCAGGGTGTGAAAATCAATGGCAAGGATCGATTTGATTATACGCCTCTCATTATTGTATGTATTGGGCTCATGGGTATCCGGGGTCAGGACTAACATGAACAGGCTAGTTTATGTGGCCATTATGAACTTGTTCAATTATTACTAGAATCTGGTAAGTTGTTTTTAGATAGGTGGCCATAGTTGTTGGTACTATGTATAAAATGAGTAATCTCACTCATGAGTTGTCACTTACACTCATCAGGCGCCCTCGCAGAACGAAATACATTCCAAGGCGAGCGATGCATTTACAACGCTCTAAACGACCGCATTCGTAATCTCCTTCTCCAATACGACTTTTCAAAGTCCTCAGATCCTTACGTCTACTGGTCAACTCATATCTCAACTCTCCTCGGCCGTACAAGCCCCAAGACAACAGATATCACCTTAGTCTCAGGCTCTCGCTCCTTTGATCTGCACAAGTTCATTCTAGTGGCACGATCTCCTTACTTCCGTGCCAAACTCGCTGCTGTTCCCGACACAACCACCTGGAAACTCGCCAATGCTGTACCTGTACAGTCTTTCCTTATTGTTTTGAGATATCTTTACTTGGGCGAAGTTCCCCGTGATATTGCACCTGTGGGAGGTGCCGACTCTGAGGAGGATGTTCTGAAGGGCTTGGACAAGGTTAGCAAGCAGCTCGAGGTTGAGTCTCTATGGGAGACAATTCTCGCAGGCGGAGACAGGAGACTGGCTCGTCAACGGTATCAGGCCGAGGTGGAACGAGCACGAGGACAATTCGAGGACTTCTTCAAACAAAACGTCTTGGGCCTCAAGATGGTTGTTGATACAGACCAGGTGAAGCAAGTCAGATGGAAATACGACAACTCAATGTTCGCAGACGTTATCCTACGCGCTGACGAACCCATCGATATCGAGGATGAAAGGTCAGGTCAGGCAACACCAACAGAAGATGCCCCCACCATACCAATTGGCCCAGCTGTCCAACAAGAATCTGTCATCAAGCGCAAATCCGTCCTTTATCCCGCACATAAAGCCATGCTCATTCGCAGCGAGTACTTTGAGAAGATGTTCTCAGGCGACTTCGTCGAGTCCAAGCGCGATGACCACCTCCGTGTTATCACTGTCGACTGTACACCCGCTGTTCTCGAGATCATCCTTACTTTCCTTTACACCGAGACCGCAGTATGTCCCCTCGAGTACGCTCTCGATCTCCTATATGCAGCAGATATGCTCTTCCTTGATGGTCTTAAGAGCAAGGCAGCCTTGGCCATCAGCACTCTGGGCAGCGGTACTTCGAACGTGCTAGTAGACCGTACCCATGGAGAAGCACAAAGAAATGGCGAAGCGGGCGAAGAGGAGCGACTTGAGATGGAGCCCATCAACATCTACGACGTTATCCACGCAGCATGGGATCTTCGTGTTCAGCGATTAGAAGAGTTTGCAGCTCGTTATCTAGCATATCGCCTAGAGGACTATATAGACGAGGAAGACTTCCAGGCCCTCATCGCAGAGTCTGCCCAGCGTATCACTGTTCGTGAAGAAACAGATACTATCGAATTGCTGGACGACATTCGATATTACCTTGGAGATCGATTTAGATATCGTTTTGAGGATGCTGGTCTAGAAGATATGATGGACGAGACGGGAGAGATTGACGCTGAGTTGGCGGCTGCAATGGCACGACAAGCCGAGGTCTCAACAGATGCAACAAATGGTGTTTCTGGTGAGGGTACGGGCATCATTCAGACAAATGGCAATGGTGAAGTAAAGGATGGAGAAGCGGTGCGAACGTTGGATGGAGCGGAAGCAGAAGATGAGTTCGTCTCCGACGCCATCAACTACCAGATCCTGCAGCGCAAGATCGATGCCATGCTTGATCGACTCAAGCTTGATGCGTAAAGCATTCTCTTATACATGTCACGTTAACAAGATTCACGGCCTCTCGTTTAAATATCATAAGCCTCATTAGATGAAGCACAAAAAGACACAGAATGCATTTGTGAGATGGCAATTTATTAAACTGGTATCAATTCATATGCTACATGCTCATGTTTGCAAAATCTCCTTGAGCATCTTCAGAGCGGAAATCTTGTTGTATGCAGATCATTCAAAGGCGAGTCTAGTCTATTGAGCTTGCCAACGCTGAAGGTCTTCAAACGTGTTTCTTTCTCGCTTTCCAAAATGATGTAGCGAGGGGAGGGTATCTGTTTGTACCACAGTCTTGAGTCGGAACGCACTCACCTATCGTATATACCTTGTCCACCCGGAATATCTTTGCCGTTGGCAGAGCTTACGGCCGTTGTTGTTCAGTACTCGCAAATCTTGATCGACTGCTGCAGCAAAGATGGCAGCTCTTCTCGCTTGACGAGTCCCAAGCGCACGCAGTCGCCCCAGAAGAACATGACACGGTCCTGGGCATAGCTCAAGTAATCGAACTCATCGGGGCTCAACAAGTCTTCTTCCTTGATAGTCTCGTCAAGTCCTGGGATTTTGGCCTGGACGATGCCCCACGCAATCCAGTGAGCATGATTGGCGGGGCGCCAATGCCGAGTCTCCTCCAACAGCTCTCGCACGCGCTGGTCGCTTCGTTCTTCGTTGGCCCGCTCCGCAGCGCTCCATCCTCCCGGAGGTACTCGCGCATCAAGCATGAACTCAACAATGGAGCTCGAGCTGCTTGCAGGAGGGTTGGTAGGTGTCGCAAGCGGCGTCGACACAGCACTTGACGTATTGCTGTCCGCGGGAGCAAGTCGGGGAGTGGAGTTGCTGCCTTGGTAACGGGGACGGTGATCGACATAGGCCTTGATGAAACGGCGCTGCTCGTCGGGTGTGGGATATCGTCGCACGTCGCACGCCCAAGGCGCCACAGCATCGTGGTAGTTGTACGTCCATTCGTTGAAGTGATTGGCAAACTCGAGGCCACGAGTGTTGGGGCCCGCATATTCAAAGTCAATGACGATGAGCTGCTTATGTTTATTAGCAGCCTGAAGCAGAGGTGACTTTTCATCATCCGGGCGGATTCGGAGGATGTTTCCATATTGCGTCTGGAGGTTTGTTAGTATGCATTCATTTTGTGGGGTATTGTCATGAACTTACATCGCTGTGAGCAAAGACGAGACTGTCCTTGATTTCTCTTTGACCTCCCTTGTAGAAGCTGTTGAGGTGGGCACGGTACTTGGCCATCATTTCCCGGAACTGAGGCCAGGGAGTGCCGCATACGTAGCCCCGCGATTTCCAGGCGTGGACGATAGAGTCGCGTCGACCGTTCTGAGCTTGAATTTCTTTCTCATACTCATTATCAAGGTAAGTTGCAATTCGCTCGACATTATCGAGCCATTGATCCCAACTTTTCCATGTTGCCGGTCCGCCTTCCCTCTCATGTGGGAGCAGGTCAATACCGTCGTGAAGCTCTCTCATTCGCTTGGCGATCTGGCGAGACATATCACCATCTCGAAGGTCCGCGGGTGTAAGCGTAATAGAGTCAAAGAATTGCTCGAAACGGCCGTTCTTGAATGTACCCAGCAGTCGAGGTCCGATCTTCTTGCGTGCCAATCTCTGTAGGACCGACAGCTCGTTATCTCGGTCAATGAGGTGCTCAACCTGAGGTCCGTAGATACGTAGAAGGACCTTTTTGGGCTTTCGTTTGCCCTCAACCTCATCAATTTCGGTTGGGGGCGTGACGACGTAGACAGCGTTGGTTAAGGCACCACTAAGCCTCTCAACTGAGATCTTGTCACCACTACCAAGGGGAATGCGCCTCCATCCCTTGAGTCTCAAAGTATGGGCGATGCGAATGATTTCGTTCTTGAAACTCAGCCAGCATTCTCTCTCCTTGTCTGCCCTAGTATCAGCATCGGTTACTTCCTGGTCCTCAGTGTCCGCGGCTCCACCACCATAGCTCATCGTTTTGGAGTTGTCGAGCCAGACATCGCAGCTGGGCACAATGGCATCGCCATCCGCATACTCAGTGTCGGAAGAAAGGCCGCGAAGAGAAGATCGAGATGGGACTTTCTTATGCTTGGGACGGGCCACCTTAGGAGTCAAATGGGGCACGGAGTTGAAGCCCATTTGAGCGAGAGATTCTTCCAGAATGCGCTGGAGTCTATCAAAAGAGACATCGCTGGAGTCAGAGTCAATAGAGTCGGAGCGAGGTCGTCCATTGCTGGTTTGTTCGGGTGCTTGAGATGGCTCAGGTTCAGCTTTGGGTTCCAATTCGGCCTCCGCAGTGCTCTTCCCTTTCGTATCCTTAGTTGGAGACTTGGACTTGCGTCTGCGGTGCGTCTTAGTTGACTTCCTTGCATGTGCCTTAGCACGCTCATGCTCCAGCCAATCTCCAACCTGGGCAAGTAGTTTCTCGCTGTAGTACTGCCGGCGGTGGCTATGGTGGTGATGGGAAGAAGGGTTCGAGGTAGGGGGAGTTTCGTCATGCTTGTTGGAAGGACTGTCGCTAAAAGAAGACCTGGAAGAACTGTTGGGGAGTTGAGAAGGTGGAAGCTTGCCGCTCAAGCGCCGCCTGAGGTTGGTAGGGAATTGCTTGGCAGGCTGGGATTCGTCCTCAAGGGTCTGTATTTCGGACTCGGGTTCGGCAATCTGGACAGCTGTGATGTGTGAGCTTTGTACCACTTTATTTGAAGTCTCCGGTGACACGCAAACTCAATTTATCGGAAAGTCAAGGGCAAAGAGAGACAGCGGGTAAGGGTGGGCATGACCATGGTAGCGAGGCCACAGATCACCAATGTCCAAAGGTGTTTCTTTTCCTCGGCATTAATAGACTTGTTACGATTGTTTGAGTTTCAGTGTATACTCTCCGCCATGCCATTCGCTGGTCAAGCCTCATCCATTATACCATTGCGAGGAAATTAAGTTTTGCCCAAACGCTGAATGGTCGCATGACACCAAACACTAGAGAGGAGATCCGTTAAAACATACCTTTGAGGGAGCCACTTGGTGGATAAGGACGGTCAACGTCATCCTCACTTTTGAGAGCTGAGCGCAACGGCTGCAGCTGAGGAGACTGGCCGTTGACCGTGGGGTTCGGCACCGACATGGCGGGGGAGAATTTGGTGACTTTTTGACGTAGTGTCGAGTTGTAATTCAATCACGCGATGAGTGAAGAGTTTGTGAGATCTAATGTGTGGTAGTAGTAGTAGTAGTAGTAGTAGCAGAAGAAGAAAAGCAAATGCGAGTCGCGGTGAAAGAGGAAGAGGATCGGTAGAGAATCGAGGCGTAGGTATGCGTCTGTTCAGATGCAAGATCCCCCTCTCTCCCAAAAGCAGAAAAGCGGTCCAAGGGTCGCTGGTGTCGCTCGCTTGTGGCTGCCCGGGGTATACACAGATGGGGAGTGTGCTTATCAGAATCGGGGACTTTGGGGGGCGTGAAAACGACTTATTCGTATTGGTTGATTTATGGGATGAGGCGTTTGATTGAAGTTTAAAATGACATGGTTATCATTCAGAAACGAAAAAAGAGAGAGATAAAGGAGTCAATAGATAGGTAAGTCAGTGCTTGACCAAGAGGAGAGAGCACTTGATAGAATCCAAAGATAAGAGGGTGATACCTATTAGTTATATAACGAAAGAGTCCACACGATCTAGACCTGAATTCGATTTGATTTGTGAAATTAGACTGGCTATTTTTTCCCTTACATAACCCAAACGTCACAACATCAACGCCCAAGAGGAGAATTAAGGGTTCACAGCTAGGATTGATCCCTCCACGTCACCTAAAGAGGCAGATTCTTCAACAACAATTGGTTGCTGCTCTGGAGTATGCACCCAAAAACTGTCACCGAAGAAAACAAGAAACAAGCAAGGGTTGCTAAGAAATCGAAGAGAAAGATGTTCATAGGTCGTTACCTACAGGCTACAGTATCCGTAGGCGGGAGGCTTTTAGAGGTTCCAGAACCTGGTCCTTACCAGGGTGACGTAGTTGCCGGTGGCTAGTGGGACTAAGGTGACCTTCGGTGTCAAGAGAAGGAAGTGGTCACGTTCTCTCCCCTACATGCTTCACCGCCAAGACCTGAACCGACAAGCCCTCCAGGGTCCGTTCTTTGATAATATTGGTGAAGAAGGCTTTTTCACTGTTTCTTTTGTTCTTGACGTGCCGGCTGGTGGTCTGTTCGTATCTTCCGGAACTCATCCTGCCGGCCCCGAGAAACTATTGACCCGCTTCGGGCACCGAGCTGCCGTGGGGGGCTACCCTCGGCATAATATTGTCCTACCATCGACTCAAGGTGTCGCGTGGGCGCCTGTGATAATGTCTACATTACCTTACTTACATATCACCTACATCCCCCACGCCGCTCTGAGCACAGAGTATGATTTTTCTTTCAGCGAGGTGGGACTTAGTAGCCTCATTCAATATGGAGCAAGTCGCACACCCATACATGAGGATATATTACCATATAAACTATCCCCGTGTAGTACCGCACACAGGTCTTAGCATCCTTAATTCACTCATTGATGTGGATTATTGGATTCATCGTATAAACCATGCATCATGTAGAACAAAGCGCAGGCAGGTCGTATTCGGTCCTAAATGTCAAATAGAGAAGCAAACATGCAATATAGTACATTATCCAATCAAACATGAGTATCTTAGACCTTAACTCAACTCACTTCCTCTGCCAAATTTGTGTGACTAATCTTTAACACTCCTTCGAGTCGTTTCTCATCCTTTTCATCTTCCGACATCTGCTGTTCCATCTTCACTCTCCGTTCCTTTATGCGAGCTAACTTCTCCTTCGTAATATCGATGATCAATTCACCCAAGTCTGTTTGCAACCATTGTTTAGTAGCCAAGGTGCAATCTTTCTTCAGCTGTACCATTGCATATTTCTGCCAATACTCCTTTAACTGGCCCTCTTCATCGTATGGCATCGACTTGCTGGATTTTTCCCATCCTCTAACAACCTTCCGTGCATCAATTTCCGGTATCTCGAACCATTCCTGGTGTTTTATGTTGCACCTTTTTGCGGGACAAGCTGCATAGCGGCCCTCTCGATGAAGAGTGCGATGGATCAACGACTCCATTCTTCTCACGGCACTAAGCATGTAAATCCTAAATTTAGGACGGGATCGTGCTTGCATTTATTTTTCCAGCTCCCCAGCCTTCTTTCAACGTACTTTTGGCCCTCTTCAGGTGGCTGTGCAAAACCAAGCTTGAGGTAGCCCGGCGCTGACTTCTCCGCGAAGCAATAAATATAGCCAGGGGCCAATTCCTTTGTTTTCACTGGATTCATCATCTTATGAAGTACCTTATCAACTGGCGATTCTTCCTTGCGAATGAACCGCATAGAACGAAGGGACGACGAATTGTTCTGTGACAACTCTTCACCTGATGTGGCCTCCTCATTTTCATCGCCTGCGGTAAGGTTCATTTTCCCTTCCATACCCCTTGCTAATGACTCGACATCTTGGTGCGTCGTTGAACGCATTGGACTCTCCATGAATGCAGAGGAGTCACGAAAAGAGGGCCTTCGAATTTTGTACTCCGTGTTGCCGCCCATAGAAAAGGGCGTCAAGACTGTTGAAAAGGGCGTCGATGCTGCCGAAGCTGGAGTGAAGATCTCATTGGGATCTGGTGACCATACAGAATCTGGTGAAGCAGAGAAACCATCCTCCTGGAGCGAAGAACATGGCGATTCTGAGACAAATGAATTGCGGGCTCGCATGGCTCGACCTTTGACTGGTGTCACAAGCAGCTTCTGGTCGCCCCTTAGATTCTCTCTGATCAATCCCGGGCGTTGGGGCCTCGCTTTTATCAGTATCCCAGAATCCTCACTTATTTCTTCTTCTTCTTCTTCTTCTTCTTCTTCTTCTTCTTCTTCTTCTTCTTCTTCTTCTTCTTCTTCTTCTTCTTCTTCTTCTTCTTCTTCTTCTTCTTCTTCTTCTTCTTCTTCTTCTTCTTCTTCTTCTTCTTCTTCTTCTTC
>JAALXK010000274.1:0-43423 GCA_012977745.1 Fusarium anguioides | reverse complement strand
AGAGGGTTGATTGAAGTAGTCACGATATCTGATATCTTTGCAGATTGTGTAATTACCAGATTGGGTGTTGTGAGTGTCGCTATGAGGAATAAATTTATACTTCTACTACAACTAGATGCTTCTTGAGCTTCTACGTAATACCGATAGACTTTGGTTAATGTGTTACCTTCTTTTATTTCTTTTCTTACATCATCAATATATATATATATATATATACTTGTTCTTCTCTCCAAGATTATCAATCTTATGTACATTTAAAAACTAAAATAAATTGCATTAAGCTATTAATACCAGACAGTTAGCTATTGATAAGAAGCAGATGTTAGTTATACTTTAAAGACTAATGACTATAAATACACCCTGCCCTTATTTATTTACTCTATTTTTCTGTCTATTAATTATCAAGATATTAAAGAATAGTAGAATACCGTATAATGTCACAAAATTAATCACGGGCAGCGTAGAGCTACTGCAGGTTTTATGTTATAACAGCTATATCCTCTAATTCGATAAGTTGTAATACTAGAGGCTTCAGGCTTTTATTTCACTAAGCCACGCCAATCATTAATGTAAATAACATACCTAGCCCAGCGGCGGCTGCCGTAGCGCTAGCCGTAATAAATTTCGTGAGATTATACAGTAATAGAAAAAAGGTTAAGTTATAGTAGATTATGTTTAGCCTCCAATACGTGCGTAAGATCAGTTCGCATATGCGATTCGTTAACATGTTGTCAGCAATTTTATCTTAGCTCTGACTTGGCAACTTCTGTTTTATTGGCTGCTTTACGATACCACACTATACTTTTAAGTGCTGAGGCTGTCTATTAGTATCATAATCGGCCATCGAAATGCTCTCTTCCAGACTAATCATTTCTTTCCTCCTATGCAGGTAATTGTTCTTTTATCTGCATGCCTCGATGAAGCAGAGATTGGTTTCATTCTTCCTGAACCCTCTTTCTACTCCACGCACTCATTTCCTACTCTTCGGTCCTGAGTCCGAAATAGAGGCATAGTCTTTCTCAGAATACTGACCATGGGTTAATTTTCCAAAGGCTTTAAGCAAATAAAAAGGCCATCTGATACTCCCGACTTATCTGGAGCCAGCAACTCCCAGGTAGACGATGGCACAAAAAGTTCACCACCGGCCATAAGTTTCAACACAAAGAGGACTCCTCAGATCAAACACGCCCAAATCACAGAGAGTGCCCAAGACGACGCCCATCCAGCCAGTTCAGAAGGAGAATCTCGTTCAGATGTTCCCTTGAGATCTATCTGGGCCGACGCCTACGAACAGCTTGATAAAGATCAACCTGAATTGGTTAACAAGTTTAGAGCTGTTGTGAAAAAGCTTGTATCTGACGATGCGGAAGAGACGGCGGTCCATGGAGACAATTGACCAGTACCAATGCACTTGATGAAAAAGGCTCTTGAAGTGGGCCTCGAGCGAACTAGAAGGGAAACAAAAATCAAAGAAGGTCTGGACAAGTCCAAGGGCATATTGGACGCAGTTATGCCGACGCTTAACAACGTGGCCAAGCTAGCTCCAGAAGCCGCACTGGCAGTAAGCTGCTTCACCTTTGGTCTGGAGGTTAGTAATCCGTACACGAGAGAGTATGATTGCTGACATTAAATAGATCCTTGCCAACCCTCTCACTGAGTCCGAGGAGCAGCGCAATGGTATTGTCCACGTCTCAGACAGGATAAAATGGTACTGCGATCTGGGTCAATATGTCGGCCTCGGAATCTTGAGGAGAACTGAGGACTTTCTACAGTCGTCACGTGTGATTGAGAACGCTATCAATTTCACTATAACAAGCTTAATTGTAAGAGACTGTTGATTCCTGAGAACATTATATAAGAAAGAAATACAGACATAGGTTAGGTCGCTTTGTTACAAATCTGTAACTCTAAGAAATTGGCCAAGGATCCGGAATAAACTGGGAATAATATATCTCCGGGTTTCACATAAGCTCTCCACAAATTGATTGGTGGAAAATGCCCCTATCGTGGAGAAACCACCCAATCTAAGCTTAGTATTTAGCTGAGCGACACCTGACCAGCAAAAAAAAACCTTCAATTCTCTTCTATGTGCTGATTTTAGCACTATAATTTTGTACTATCACACTGGGTGTGAATATCTGGGTGTTGCAGAGCATAACCTCTACGCTGGTCGTTAACAACCTTACTTTCTAAACGTCAAGCATGTCTCAGACCAAGACAGTGCCCAATGAGGCTGGCGAGTCAGAAGTCTCTGCCCTGTTGTCGCCGTGTTCGTCCACTTTTCCCGATATAGAATCAGCCTCTGTTTCGGATGAGTCTGAGAACAGCCAACCAGAGCCTGAGAGCTTTTGGGTCAAGTTACAAAATGTTTATTCTAGAAATATTGGCTTGTTTTATGTTCTTGTTGCTCAATTCTTTGCGTCTATTGTAAGCTATCACCGTTTAACGTATAACCATTATACTAACAAACTCAGATGTCTATGACAACACGGTTATTAGCAACGGCTTTTGAGACAAAGTATCATGCTCTGCAAATCATATTCGTCCGTATGCTGGCCACAGCTATCATTGGTTCGCTGTATATGTGGTGTAAAAAAGTACCCAACTTTCCCTTTGGTCCTCGTGAGGTCAGAGGGTTGTTGATCTTGAGAGGCATGGCTGGATCTGCTGGACTCTTTGGTTTATACTGTTTGTTCAACCCATATAATCATGAAGGAAAAGGCCTTGCTGACGCATTCCACCAGACTCACTTTCGTACCTTGACATCTCTGACGCAACCGTCATTACTTTCCTCGTCCCCACGCTGACCGCCTTCATCGCATGGGTTGCTCTGCGTGAACCCTTCACTATTAAAGAAGCTACCGCGGGTCTTATCGCTTTCACAGGTGTACTATTTGTCGCCCGTCCAGCCTTTCTGTTCCCAGACAGCCTACGAAAATCACCAATTCCTAGGTCTGAGGACTCAAATGCCAGCATCGACGGGGGTATCTTGCCGCCACCCAAAGCGACACCCCAAGAGCGCGCCCTCGCTATTTTGTGTTCCATCTTTGGTTCTATTGCTGCTGCGACAGCTTACTCTACTATCCGTATCATTGGAAAGCGGGCTCACTCACTTGTGAGTGTCAACTACTTCGCCAGTACCGCGACCATCAGCTCTTTCGTTATCATCATGGTTCATCCTACCCTTCAGTTTGAGATTCCCAAGAGTCTTCCTGAATGGTATGTACTTCAGACAATGCTTTCCGGCCCGTAACTTACATGCTTAGGATTTTGCTCCTCTCCATTGGTGTCTCAGGCTTCCTTTTCCAGGTCCTCATTACAGAAGGTCTCCAAAGAGAGAAAGCTGGCCGAGCTACAAACCTCATAGTAAGCTGTATACTACTAATTTGTTTTTACCGAGACTGACTTGTATATAGTATGTCCAAATGGTGTTTGCCCTCATCATCGAGCGCGTAGTCTGGGGAACCACTCCTCCACCTACGAGCTTCATTGGCAGTGCTCTGATCATCGGCTCAGCCATCTGGGTGACTTTACAAAAGAAGGCGCCGGTAGAGCCGCGCCCGATTCTTGACGAGGAGAGGAGATCGCAATAGACCACAGAGCAAAAGGGTGCCCAAGTAAATCTTGTACATAGAGTGAGACCATACAGGAACATTCTCCATCATGGCTGTAGGGTCACATACATACCTCAAAGCGATTAGATTCTCTCATAGCAAGATTATTCACATATCATACATTGAACTTGAGATAGTGTGCCTAGAATACATAGGATACAACTCTTGTTTCATGACTTCTCTTTCTTTTCTTCCTTTTTGATACAATTTAGACACTTTCCCTTCCAGACCTTTTGCTCCAGGCTGGTGTTGTCACATGCCCCCCATCGTCCTTTCTTGCGGCATTTACTACATTTTGGGTAACCTTTCCCTGTTTTGCAATCCTTGCTGCAATGTGTACACTCTCAAGTTTCAGACATTTCAGTGCACATCTCTGGTTTCGGGTCAAGTTCTTCTTTGTAGGAAGTTTATCTTTTTCTATAAGGCATAAGGTTGAAGAACCCCATAAAGTTATAATAAAGATACTATATAGTATCTACTTAAGGACTAAAGTATTTCTGCTTATTCTAAACTATTATCATAACTATAATAAGCTTCCTTTATAATTATAACAAGCTTTTATTTTTCTGCTAAAATAATTTAATTTAATACTAGAAAAACCCTCAAGATAACTATAACAGCCTTTAGCCACAGCCACAATCCTGCCGGCAAAGCTGGCTATAAAAACAATCATCGAATCAATCTTCAAAATATAGAAGGCTCAATCCGGTATGTCCTACAAGGCAACACTGTATCACATGCGTACTATTATATCTCTCGCTGTGAGCTTTTTTAGAAGCAGTTAGTAGCATCACGGGATAACGAATAATATCATTGTTTCACAGACTCACTAAGAGTATATACTATTCCTAGCAGATATAGACTGAAGAACAGGTTTTATTTATGGTACCTAAGAATCATTCTCTTTTATGAGCCCCCCTGTCTAGCCGTATTGTATGGAGTTAAGTACCTCCTTCTAAGGGCCCTACAAAAGTCGCACCTCTTATACACCATCTGATGATCCGTCTCCGCCAAGCCACAAGCCCGCCATTTGTTAAATCTCTTCCCCACGCTGCACATGGATCGTTTTATGATCGTATGGTAGTTCGCGCCACATTTTGGGCAGCAGAGATATTCAAATATCTCGACGCACATTGATACTTGTGTGTTGGTTCGGATATATGTCGTTACAATATGTAAAATAGTCATGTGGACTAGGGACTGCCGCTTTCAGTCAAAATACTTGTCTTTCGTTTGGACCAGGAGGCACGAGTAAACTATTATATAGCTGATGGGCGACCATGTATCACAACGAACGGTTGTATAATACCTTTGATTCAAGACTCGTTTTTGGATGTTGGTAAATGGATTATCATCCGCCTTGTAGCTGATTCTGCAAGCCGCTGAGACTTGAGGAGAGCTGTTCAGTGTTCAGAGTGCCGGGATGTTTCATCATATCACTGATATCACATATTGTAGTGTGTCGTTGCTCTCACTCAGAAAGGCCGTTTACAGACATGAGCTGTGCGGGGATGAACCTACTGTATGGAACTAATCACAGACGACGAGATATGCCATTACGGAGAATGATAAGCAACGTATAATATTCAAGGTTTCTGATTTAGCCTGAAGGCTATACGAACTCTAACTCTAGTGTAGCCATATACTTCTTCTCTTCTTCCTTTTCCTTTTCCTTCCTCCTCTCGATACAATTTCCGCACTCCTCATCTTCAGTTTGACGCTCTACTTGAGATTTTTGCATACCCCCCATTAATTCTCTTTACGCCCTACACGACACATAGTGTAGTCTTGTTCTGTTCTGTATTTGTCAAAGCATGTTGGGCATCGGTATGCCTTGAGTTATGCTGTGCACATGATTCTTTGCTTTTACTTTCTGTGCAGTAAAGTAGATTCCCGCTTACTGGTAGGGTGACAGGCTTGGCTTCTTGACAATCTGGATTGTGAAGAGCGCTAGACTTTCACAATGAAGAAAAGGTATTAGGCTGGGATAGTTGAGACGCGTTTCAACAGCATTGGAGATAAACCTATACTTTGTTCTACACTATCACGGGAGAGATCGTCGGCATATCTTCGAAACAATCAGCACAGGTGGCGGCGGACTACAGTCAGTGTTACATTATTTATTCGTCTCGTTATAGAGATGTTAACCTATGAACAATGTTCAAGAACATATCGTCATAATCTACTTGGAAAGTGTTGCCTGCTCTGAGCAAAGGTTCAGGCCCAATAGGCCAGCCAGTGAATGGCGTTAGATTTAAGCCACCAGCACGTAGAACAAAGAACTCCATATCGTCATGTGGTAAGGGAAGTATTACAAGGCCGCATAAGAACGAACTCCGAACAAAGAATCCGGCATGTCTTTTCACTCCCTTCTCTTTGTTTCTTGTATAGACAGATATCTGCCTCATCCTTTTGTAATGATTTCCCAAGATCCTCTGACACGATAAAAGTTGTTGGCGGGAGAAAGAATTTCTGGCCTTGTAGTCGATTGGGTGGCTTTCCCCTTACGCACCTTTCCACTCAAGACTCACCATTAGTCTATCCAAGAATGACGTTGAAAACACAAGCTGAAGGAGCGACAATCGACCCAACCAAGACAGCTCTTGTTGTCATCGACATTCAGAATTATTTCTTGTCGCCTCTTTTGGGCCGCCCTCCCAAAAGCGCTGGACTGAAAATTGTGGATAAACTTGTCAAAGACGTCATTCACCTTTGCCGTAAAGCCGGTATCCCGATTGCATGGCTTGGCTGGGGCGTTGAAATCAGTGATCTGGACGACATGCCGCCTGCCATATCGAGAGGCTACGACTTCCCGCTGGATCACAATCTTGTCACACCAACCTTTCTTGGAAGTACCGGTGCTGAAATTGGTCCGATAAAAGACATAGATGGGACCCCCATTGGTGGAGGCCGTGTCGTGATGCGCGATCAGTGGAACACTGAGTTATATCCAGTGTTGAAAGACGCAGCAGAGCCACAAGACCTATATATCAACAAGAATCGTCTCTCTGGGTTCTGGGGAAATACTGTTATCGAAAGTGCGCTGCGGCACCGAGGTATCAGAACATTACTGTTTGCTGGGGAAAACATAGGTCAGTCTGTTGAGGCCACGGTTCCAGACGCATACACCATGGGTTGGGACTGTCTGATGCGCAGCGATCTTTGTGCAACTACAAGTCCCGAATTCGCGAGGAGGTGCACTGAGCATAACTGCAAAGGAGGTTGGGGCTTCGTCTTGAGCTGTCAGGATTTGGCAGATGGGGTTGAGGCACTGGATTATGAGAGTGGACAGGTGTAGAGGCATAATTGGTACCTGGCGACTCGGTATCACTCATTTCAAGTTAGGTCAATTTTACGTTATCTCGCGGGCCTCCTAATAGATCCCCGCCTTTCAAATAGTACTCCGCCCTTTACCTGACACTGGAGCACGCGGGATGGGATTCCGTGCGAGATTTAAGCTTAATCGACCGACCATCTGAATATCCCAGCCAAGCAAGTCTGACATCTCTTCTCCAACCTATCAAATCAAAGTCGGTTTCTTAGAAGATGATGTTCGTGAAACTTTGCCACCTGCCGTTTTTTGTTCAACCTACAAGTACTTGGCGTGATCAGCGACAGTCCGAGGCCTGCCAGTGGGTATCTTCTCATCATGTGCTAGCCAAAATGGTCTTTCGACGGCGATACTGTGATAATCAGGATGTCTTGGTATCCTGAGACGAAACTCAAGCGGCACGGGGCCTGCCACAGATTGCAGTTTTCATGCCTTCTTCGCTCGCTGGCTCACATCGGCTCAGTTGTCCATCAGCCCGCATCGGCTTCAATAAACCCTTTAACCGAGCGGCACTGCGGTGCCGCTCCTATTCCCATCTCCAGGTTCACTCCAACTCTCACGAACGTCATGGCATCCCCAACCAAGGTCAGGCTTGGATCCCTTTTGGGATCAGGACTCCAGTTTTTGATCTTTTAACGAAAGTCCTGAAACTTAGCTATACATCTCAATTTTTTCACTTTAACCTGCATTGTAACTAAACAAACAATTTGCGGGTTTTGCGTCTTCTTCCCTCCTCTTCTGCGCTATCGTTAACCTCTCTATCCCTTCTCAGGTTTTTGCATTTTCGTTTCTCTTTGCCGTATCACGAACTTCTCTATCTCTGATCAGGCCATACTATCGCTCTACAGTCTGCTCACCAATTCAGGATTATACTACAAAGGAAAAACCTTCCAAGTCGAAACTCTCTATATAGCAGCGATAGGATTTAATCTAGCGCTTCAACTTACTGCTTTCTCAATAAAACCTTATATCAAAGAACTCAGTGATTCTTTACATGTTGGAAAATGTTAAAGTGTCATATACCTACTGCCGACTTATGTATTACGGTAAGATATTTAGTCTATCTACTATTGTACTGAATCTTTCAAGTCCCTTGCTTCTTCATTAAGGAAGATCTATTATAAGTTAATTAAGGATACTATACGTAAAAACATATTGATTCTCTGTCTTAATAATATATGATATGGGGCGCATGTGTTGGGGGATAATAGAATAATTTGGCTTTGTTGGCAGGGATTCCGCAGCATTTTCAGGCTTGTTAATTGTTAAGGGTCAGATGATCCAATAAGCATGGACAAACTAGCTCAGGAATAAGTTAGTTGAGACTAGGCTGCGAATGTTTTTGTCTCAGCCGCACCCCTTTATTTATTGTTAGTTTTGGTTGCCTGGTCAATCAGACAGTCATCAATAACATTCGTCTGCGAAAATCTTACCCTTTCACCACAGTGTTCGACCCTGACACAGCTCTTCGCGGCAATAGGAATGGCTACATCGGGGTTTAAGCCGGTATTGCTGAAAGGTCTTCAAACAAACCCCACTTCGAAACGTAAACGGCCCAATAGTGACAACGTCACAAGAGTCTTGCAGCACGATGACTATACTGTTGGCTGGATATCCGCCCTTCCAATTGAAATGGCCGCCGCAGAAGCCATGCTGGACGACATTCATGAAGCATTACCTCAACATAACTCCGACACCAACACCTATACACTAGGCAGTATCCATGGGCACAATATCGTCATAGCATGCCTACCAAAAGGCCAATATGGGTCGAATAACGCGGCTTCCGTCTCGAATCACATGGCCCGGAGCTTCCCTCAACTCACTTATCGCCTGATAGTTGGTATCGGCGGTGGGAGTCCAAGCATGTCTGACGTTCGACTAGGGGATGTTATTGTTGGTACCGAGGTTATCCAATATGACTTAGGTAAAGCAATGCCAGATAAACATTTCCAACGCCTTGCAACCCCAGTTCGACCCCCACACGCACTCATGACGGCTGTGTCGAAGCTCCAAGCGAGCCACAGTAGAGGACAGAATAACATGATGGCTATCCTTCTTGAGAGCACCTCGCACATGCCTCACTACGAGCATCCTATGCTCCAAGACCGACTGTTTTGCAGCAAGTATAAGCATGTCCATTTTGCAGATGATTGTGACAGCTGCGATCCACAACAGCTTGTTCATCGCGACATGCGTCACAACACCGACCCAGTGGTGCACTACGGTCGGATTGCGTCAGGGAACCAGGTCATCAAAGACGGCGTTACACGAGATAAACTTTCGGAAGACCTTGGCAGCATATGCTTTGAGATGGAAGCTGCTGGTCTTATGGAGACCTTTCCTTGTCTTGTTATTCGAGGCATTTGTGACTACTCTGACTCCCATAAGAACAAACAGTGGCAGAATTATGCGGCCATGGTTGCCGCATCATATGCTAAAGAATTTTTGATGGCTATTCCCATTGCAAGTTTGCAAACCTGGAAACGACAAAGAGCTAAAGAGCCTGATAATGAGAGGCCGAGGAATCCTGACATAGACGATTGCCTGAGAGAACTATTTGTCACTGATCCAGCACAAGACCGCGAAGATATCCTTGATTTAAAAGGCGACATTTGTAAAGGGACTTGTAAATGGATCCTCTCAACACAGCAATTTAAGGATTGGCAACGAAACCTACCTCATCTCTTATGGATATCTGCGCCACCTGGTATGGGCAAGACCTATTTGGCTATTTTTCTCTCAAAACACTTTGAAAGTATTTCCAATGAAAAGCCTGGTACAGCAACCATTTTCTTTTTCTGCGATACCAAGCATGAAACCAGGAGCACTGCCGTAAATATCCTCCGAGGGCTATTGTATCAACTAATCTCATTCCGCAGAGATCTTATTTATACAATCATGCCCTACTGGACCCAAAAATCTCTACATTTATTTCAAGAGAGCTCTTTTAATATTCTGTGGAGGCTATTTGAAGAAATGGTGGAAAGGTCTGAGCTCAGCAACCTTTACTGCGTTATTGACGCTTTGGAAGAATGTGAAGAGAGCTCGCTCATCATGCTCCTACGCAAGCTCGAGAAGTACAGTAAGGGGACCACAACAAACTCGAAAAACATAAGATTTGTCTGCCTGAGCAGACGGTTTCCCGAGCACATATCGGAATATCTCATCGACTGCACCCATATCGACTTGGTCACGACGAAATCTAGGAAGCAAGACATCGATCGTTTTATATCCGATCGAGTGCGTGATCTCGCCCGAAAGAAGAACTTCAATCTAGATTTACAGAGGCGGGTTGAACAAATCTTCCAGCAGAAGTCCGAGGGAACATTTCTTTGGGTTGGTTTTATGACCAATGATCTGACCCACAGGCGTCTGATTGATATCGAGGTCTCACTTGACATGCTTCCAAAGGGACTCCATGCTGTTTACGAGAAAATTATATCCCGGATCGATCTTGCTCATTTTGGTGTTATCACCAGACTACTTAATTGGGTCCTGATTGCCACTAGACCCCTCAGAATACCAGAGCTCTGCGAAATACTTGATGTGAAACCTACGCCTTTTCTATCACGCGAGATTGTTTGCCTGGAATTGATCAAGACCTGTGGACATTTACTTCAGGTGTCAATGAACAAGACTGCAGGAGACTTTCCGTTTCGAGACAAGTACTCACGTCTAAGGACCGAATACAGACTTGGGCTTCTGTGTAAGAGTAGCCTTCAATCCAGGCTTTTGAGCATACAATCGTCGGGTCGTAAATTGCCCCCCGATGCCGGTAGTTCTAGAATGCCCTATGTTGGCTTTCAAGAGCTTATAGGTAGTGAGAGCACAAACGAAAACACCACAAATGATGGAGAAACCGACTATTGGCTACTCGAAGTGACCTTTCTGCACCAAAGTGCAAAGGACTTTCTCACCAAATGGAAAGGATCATCTACTTCGGGAAGATGTGATTTCTCTATCCCACACCTGAATCAACTTGCGACAAGTCACCTCACTGAGTACCTCCACAAAGTCAGCTATTACTCTGCCAGTCGTAATGCTGAGCAGATCACGGTTATGCAGATGATGGAAGATCTTCCTTTAGCCTCGTACGCGATCGAAAACTGGCATCATCATGCAAGGGAATGCAGTGACATTTCTCCGGTTATTCAACAAAATTCAGAATTTTTCAACGAATGTTCTGAATCTCGAGCGTTATGGCAGCGACTATGCAGCAGTGTGAAAAGCAGATTTCAAAGTTTGTCGGTGATACCTCTACTACATCTGTCTTGCATCATCGGACTCGAAAACCTAGCTGTTTGGTGCGTGGAAAGGAAGCAAACGCATAGCCTTGAAAGAACATGGGGTGGTGATAAGAAGACGCCACTTCATCAAGCCTGCTTTTGGGGGCATGAAGCCATCGTCAATATCCTTCTAGATGCCGGAGCTAGTGCAATTATTTTGGATGGACACAATCGTACTTCTATCAACTATGCAGTACGGAAATTTGGCTGGGAAACTTTGCGCCGCATGGCTCTCCAAAAGCCTTGTGTAGAGTGGTTGAAACAACAGGCGGATGATGTTCACAGTCGTCTGTTACTTGACGCTACAGAGTATGGTAACGAAAGTGCATGCCGCTTTTTACTCGAGAAGTTCGCATGGGATGTGAACAGAAAGAGACCTGGGGCGCAGCCTGACGATACACCTGTCATGTCTGCATTGATAAATGGACATTTTAAGCTTGCTCGCATACTTATTTCCGAATGGCAAGCCCATTTTGAAGATTGGAGGGTTTTGAACAACACCACCATCACCTTCTCCTGTGGTTTGGCTGAGCAAACGATTCGATTTTTTACCAGTCACTGTTCCGTTGATATCAACGCGACAGATCCAGCAGGTCACAACATCCTGTGCTCGATGTTCCGTCGTTATGGTCTCTGGTCCTATCCGGATGTGTTCTATTCCGTACTACAAACTATACTGGACCTCGGTTGCAACATAGGCCAGCCTGACAACAGAGGTAGGACAGCTCTCCATTGTTGTGCAATGGAATTGGATTTTTCGCTGTCACCAATCTTTATTACTACGACTGAATACTTATTGACCCGTGGCCGGCTTGATATTAATCACTCTTGCTTCGATGGGCAAACAATTTTACATCACTTCGTTGAGACACTTTCGTCGTGCAATCCCTACTGGTTTGTCGACAGGCTCATCTTTACATCACGTTCAATAAAGGGTCTGTTAGATCTAGGTATTGATCGGGAACTTAGAAACCACGAAGGAAATTCCGCCCTAAGAATACTACAACTAGCACTTCATCGGAGGGACTACAAAGATCATGATGGCTATAAGGGAAGTATCGATCGAGCGATTTTCGTCCTTGAGAACTATAGTACTGTTCCCATTCTCTTTTGTATGATATAGATTTTCAACAGGTTCTCTTATAAGAAGGAGCAAAAGTCAATCTAAAGCTATACGTCGATCGGTATATTGGAAATAAGATAGGGCTTATTTTGAACTGTGGACTCAAAGGATATACACCAATTTCTCAACACTCATTAGGTACATGTGCTCTTCAGGTCTCTCGATCTCTCGCCAACTTAATAAATACCAAGAAGAGTGAAAACGTCCTGGACTACTCTTTGAAGGCTTCTAGACACCACAATCCCAGGATTTGGCTTATGCTGTACTCTGCCTGATGGCATTAGTGAACTCAGGAAGTCGTAAAGCTCCTTTGAAAATAAAAGTGTATCTAGATTCGTCGGAATAATTGCGTCAGTTTCTGATTGTAGGTCAGGACTAATCTTATGAACGATGTAAAGAAGGGCATTTACTTACCCTTATATCTGAATTCAACACGGACATCCCCCATGGTTACCCCCTTGAGTGATGCATCTAAAAAAAGACCTTTCAATTTAGCTATATTTAAGAAACATGTCTTATTCTAAAAATAATACTTTAACTTTTAATAAAAGTTTGTATAATATTAAATGGGTGAATATAATAATAGCTACAGCTATCAGGTCAAATTATGAAATAAAAAGCTGCTAGGAAATAGTCTGATGATACCGTGCCTTCGGCTTTGATTCACAAATGCAAAGGTGAGGGTATTATGGATATGCATGTCAGGTGAATTATCGCAAAGGCTTCGTGTTATCGATATATACAATGTTAGGACACGTGAATAATCACGTGACCTTTTCCACTACTCTTGGTCTACATACTCGTATCATATAAGTAGTAATAGTCCAAGGTATAGACGTATCTTATGATATTACTTCAAGCAAGTGAGATTGCTCGATAGACTAAAGACCAACTGGAGCTTATAATAGTGATATAGTCCCAGACCTGGTCCCTGCCAGGCAGGACCCTGACAGAGGTATGCGATCCCAAATATTTGCCTACTCGGGCACCTTAGCCCAACCTCCGCCCGCCTCATCACCAACTCAAGTGAGAATGGTAGGGTCTGAGCTCTAGTGATAAAAATGAACTTTGGTTTGCTTGGGTTTCGTCTCCGAGTTAGATGGCATACTGCGCCTCATCCTTTGGTGGAGCTAAAAAGAAGCAATTCGAAAGCTTTCTGCGTCAACTTTTCAAACCACTATCTAAATGGGCTAGCCATTGAAAAGGGAAGTAGGCCTATCTCCCAAAGGACCGTGATATTGCCGAATGCCCTTATATGTATTCGCTTGCGGTTGTTCTCATCACTGCACTGGATTTCATAGTTTTTGTGTCTCTTTCGTAATGACGATGATCCAAAGAACAACTCACATGAAGGATGTTTAAACCCCTCACGCTTAGCCATTATCATGAGGTCCAGACTTCTTGGCAGTAAGAATTACGAGAATGTACCTGGTCAATTATGTCTTGATGACGGATGGCTCCACTGATTGATATGATCCCCTGCCGTGATAGGCCATACAACTCGTCAATAGCAGGGGTGTTATCTGATCATCTTATTTGATTCATTATGACCTTCCTAGAATGCAGATCATGCTGACACCACAAAATACGACATTTGAATCTATATAAGAGGGCCATTATCCCTCTCAAGTCTAACACTGCCATACTCATCATCCATCTCAACCAGCCAACGATTCTCACAATGAAGTTCTTCTCCATCATTTTTGCCGTAGCCTCGGCTTCCGCTGCCATGGCTGCTGCCCTTCCCGAACCTGAGGCCAAGCTCCCCGGCAAGCTCGTATCCCGCGATGAGTTCGAAATTGCGATCCGTCAAGCTGGTTGCTCTGCTTGCATCCAAGGCATTCGATGCTGCAACGGCGCCTGTTTGCCCGGCTGTTAAATCCAATTTCCTGATGTAAACTGGGATTGAAGGTAAGTTGTTGATGCTGTAATATTCACATACCAAGGTTGCTGATCATGATTTAGCCCCTAATCTACAGAAGGTGTGGACTATTCTGGTACGGGTCTCAAGTTGTAGTGGGAGGGGGGGGAATGTTGCTTTAGTTAGAGAACCCCAGTATTCGTTTAGATACGTAGCAATTAAGCGAATGCTGCTGTGCTGCACCTTGCTATGCTACCACAAGTGGCTACGTGCATAAATATCTAAGCTTTAGAAATGAACTTGTTTTCTTAAGATCCCATATTTGCATGAGCGGGATTTGATTTGTTTACTCTCAATCCATGCTCCGTTGCGAAATGAAAAGGTATGCCATGCAACCCCTGCTCTTGGCTGAAAACAACTGGCCAGGCCGCATACATGATGACCATAGCTTCCACGAATCACAGCCAGCCATATCCGTGTGAACATGCCTTGGGAAGCAGTAAGAAAAGTGATTTCTGAGGACTGCCTTGTCGTGTAGTTTGAGCCGCATTTTCCCTACTTATCTTACTTTTCTGTCTAAATTCTCTCTCAGCTCAATGTCACCCACCATGATTCTCACAAATCAGTTTTTGGGGGACGGCAAGTGCGAGCCATAATAACTTATTTCGTCAGTTATTTTTTACAAGTCAAGTAGCAACTGTTGAGGCATTGTGGTATAATGTCTAAGTTTTGAGCTAGATGTGTTATTTGCAGTTGAGACCTCTGCCTAAAAGCTTGTCTTTCACTTTTAACTTGATATAGTTTTGTGTACATCGTGCGTGCGGCTGGATTTATATGTTACAGTCAAATTTGAAATTCAAGAGAAAACAGCCTAGAATTAAGCCATGCTAGCTAGGCTAAGGTTGCCCTCTGAACTCCCCGTAATGTGATCTAATCGCAGGTTGACATTGTGGTCTGCTGGATTGTGCCTCGATTTTATTTTCTTTAGAGGGAAGGGAGATCTGGTTCGTTGACGCAGGGTAAACCAGGTTTCCGAACTGTTGTGAAGGAAATGGAAATCAGGCTCGGGTAAGGGTTCTAGATTTCTAGCTACGGGCTCATCCTCGTTGTCTATGTAAACCAAAAGGCTAGTGGTGGTTTCTTTCCATTCGGGGTGGGAGGTCCAAGTATACAAAACGAGATACTTTTTGTTGATATGAGTACGGTGACCGAATTTCACGAATATGTACCATATGATTACCATTCGTTATCACAGTGAGAAAAATAGTTACCACCACATAACACAACAAGGCCATTAGGAAGGCGCAAGCCATAAGCTCAAGGGACACCGTTCAATACATTTATAGATGCTGATACTGTGATCTAGTACATATCCTCCCAGACATACCAAGTGTTGAGCTTTGTCGACACCCCAGACCCAGCAAATGCGTCTTTGAGGTTTTGTCTGCGCTCTTCAAGATCCTGAGAGATCTTAGATAACTGCTCGTTATCCCACTGATCATCCCATCCATTACTGCAGGGCATCTGGTAATGAATAGGCATATCGACCTGTACGTTCTGAAGATTTGGGAAGTCCCCGGCCAGAGTCCTTTGACCAAGATACATAAAATCGTCGAAACATTGAGTTGCTCTCATTTTGTTGAAGAAAATGGTCAAGTTGCGCACAGTTGCTGGAAGTAGCTCTGTCAAACAGGTCTTTTGATCAAAACTTGCTCCAATTCTCTCGTGTCTGAAAAGGTGGCGGCAGTAGCATGTGAGACTGAGTTCGAGAGATTGAAGATTTGCAAACTTGCTGATCTGCTGTGGTGAAACGAGTGTCCCTTCGAGATCCTGATGCTGCTCAACAGTATTATAGAGCCTCGTATCGAAGTCAAGACTCAGTGTTTGTAAAGCATGGAGTGGTTCCAGAAGCTGTACGAAGGCCCTCGGGGTAATATGAATGATGGGCAATGGTGGTTGGCCCCACTTACCAACGTCATCGGTGACTAACTTGAAGCTCCTCAGATTTATAGATATCTTCAATATTTCCTTGAGTGTATGGCAGTCATTGGTTCCTGCATGAAACGACCAACTTAGAATCTGGATATCAGCCAGACTCTGGAGAGCGGGTTTCAATTTCTGGATATCAAATTCAGTATCATCATCCTGTGTTCTTTCCACTCCTGTCCCTCTCAGGACCAGAGTTTCAAGCTTCGGGGACAACCGGAGGAGTAGAGAGAATTCAGAGCCAGCAATGCTGAACGGCCCACAATGTCTGGTGTCGATATCGAGGTAGCGAAGCTTTAAAAAACTCGATATAGGCACACACTGCTCCAACATGTGGCTCAGAAGACCCAAAGAGAGCTTTTGCCTGATATTTGAACTCCAAAAATCGATCTTCAAACGATCGATATTCGAAGATAGGGCTAGTAGAAGGCTGGCTTCACTGCTCGTTGGAATATGCCAAAAGCTTGGGTGTGAACCCACTCCAGGCAACAGGCTGTTAGCTATCCGCACACGATCATAGGGGTCGCTGCTTGGTGTATTGCCAGAGAGTGGCAAGTGTAAAGTTTTGGTCCATTGCGCAAGGGTCTGATCGCGATCAAGTTGACGAAAGATGAACTCTGACGATAGATGAGAACCGACACTGTGGAATAGAACAGGTACAGCGACTGAGCGAAAGTGTTTGCTGGTTTTGGTCAATGAAATGAGGGATTGGACGTTGGGTTTGTCGTCCTCATCGTTTGCCTTGTCCGGGGATGTCCCGCAACAGTGTGGACAGAGCCGGGAGAATGCATCGCTGATCACTTCTGTGGGCAGGTCCGCGATAACTGCCGATCTAGTATTCATAGCGGCTACCGTCCTATTGTTTGTTGAGCTGAGCGATGATCGAGTAACGAATGTTGAGATACTGCGGGGATTATACAAGCTGACGTGCATCCCAGGCAACAGCTGGCTTAGCTCAGGTTGACCAAGGATGGTCACCAATCAGGTGAGTAGTATTATCTCACTCACGAATAACACAGTATCTAAAAAAGAAAAAGAAAAGCGACGGTTTGATCCAACTTTCATTATTTAGCTGCCCTCTTTGTTCTCCTTGATTGGCCCCTATGACCTCCAACGTAGTGGTGTACTCAGGATCATATGACTTGTAACCCTGTCAAGACCGACTTTTAGGTGGATACCGGCGAACCTAATCCTTGTTTGGAGCCTAATGGTAAATTCCCAAAACTAGTGAAGACTATAGATTCCTTTTCTCGAGGTGCTTTCTTCTCTAGAATATTATGAACTCTCTTTTGTCTGCTATTGATTATTTGGCAGGCTTTGATAAGGCGGCGCTATAGCAGCTGTTGAGATTTTATTTGATGATATAAATATCTCTTGACGCGAGACCAATACAAGTTGATATACGGTGTTGTCTGGATTGTCTTTATAAATATTTAGTATGCATTTCCTAAGTATATAAAAACTAATTAAAAATAAACTAAACTACTAACTATTAGTCTTTTTATTTATAACTAACTATAATAAGGCACGGATGAAAATTTTCTACCAAGAATTAAAAGAAGAAGTAAAAGATGAACTGTATGAAGCTGATTGACCTGAAAACCTCACAGAATATGTTGTGATAGCAATCAAGATCGCCAAATGATAGTACAAAAGGCGAAGAGAAAAAGCAGAAAAAATAGGAAAATAACGCGGGAGTAACTTTCACCCCTACTACCTGTAATGACATAAGGACAATACGCAGTAGCCCAAATAGCGAAAAGACCTGTCTAATCGTAAGTGGTATAATTGTTATCAGAAAGAATATATAGCCAGGAGCTGCCTGGAACTAAAGAAGTAACGAACAGAGAATACAGGTAGGCATAACCTTAGTCAGACTTAAGAACCCTATATAGGAACACGAACCTAAATATTGAGAATGTGCAGAAGCGGCTATAATACATACTAGGACCTGGCTATAGTAGATATAAAATGGGACCTATACCTAGAAAGTTTGGCGAAGGAGCTAAGCGACCTCTTTAAAGCGCAAGAAAGCGTAGGAATGGTATACTAAGGCAATATAGCTATTAGCAGAGAAAAATGAAACCGAACAAAGAGAGAAGCCTATACATAACAGGCAACTAATGCTGAGTTTATAAAATGCCAATAGGAGATAAAGAGAGAATCCCGGCGATAGTAAAAAGAAAGACCCTAAACTTTAGGAGTCATATGACAAGGCAAAGAAACCGACGACATACTTGTTGAAACTACCTTATAGTGTAAGGAGAAAATATTCTATAAAGAAAGAGATATAAGAAACTAACTCAGGACAAGGCAATATAGAAATACCTAAAGCATGGGACACAGAGTATCGGCAGCCAGGAATGCCGCATGACACTAATGGAAAGAAGATGAGAAGCTGGAATATAAATGGCAGCAGCCTTGAATACTATAGTACGACGAACTCGGAATGAGAACCTTCTTATCACTTCGTAAGAAGAGTATGTAAGAGGCCAGAGAATATGAGAATACCGACGAAATCAATAATATCTATGTCAGGGCCCACTACACTAATGAAGTCAATAACCTATTATCCACTGAGTATGTCTTTTACTTCTCGTGTTTTACTTATGTAACTGTTCTAGGAATATCATCAACCAATGTGCAAAGGGTGCTTCTCACCAGTTGAGTGGATCGTGGGAGGCAAATGGTTAGCTTTACCAAGTCAATGGTTATTTTGGCAACTAACCCGGAGCCATGTTCTCCGTGTGCTGGAAAGGAATTCATTGGCAAAGTAGCGTCGTGACATATCCTGTTGGGATGATCAGTAGTGCGTTGTGACAACACTCAATATAAGGCTTTAGCTTTGTATATGTGCCGTTTCCGTTGCTATAAAGAGATAAATATGCTTTGGAGTATCATCCACTATAGTAATTGTTATGAGTCTGGATTCAAATAAAACTTTATGATAATAGAGTCGTTTCGCTTGGTTGTTATCTGCCTTGTGGCTAACTTATGCGCATGGGGCGACTCGGCATCCCGACAACTCTAAATAGCATATTTACCAGTTCCTCGAGTTTTTGGGAGGTATTATCTCATTGGTTTGTTGGTCCTGCCTCAAAGATCATTCGACTTTTCAATCTCAAATGCTTGATTGGGATTCTTGTTGGTCCGAAGGATTTTCGACAGGGATTCGGAAAGTTTCCAATCGCCCACGCCGCTCGGCGTGATTCTTCTTGTCCCTATTTCCCCCGAGCATGGAGCATGTATAAATCTCCATGCTTCCACCACATAACTTTCTCATCCCATTGTATTAAGAGCCAAATGCGCTGCTTAATCATTCTGCATTTTTCGAACTATCTCAAGATTAATCGATATTGCAATCATGCTTACTTCAAATCCACCTCGTAAGATCTTGATGGTTGTTACTACGGGTGGTTTCACTCATGCTGGTAAGCCCCATCGCCATACCTTCTAGTCATCGCTAAGGGTATCTTAGCCCCAGTATTGGAATTAGGTAGAGTCCTTGCCCAGAGAGGTCATACCATTGACTTTGCCACTTTGGATGGCCAAGAATCATGGACCAAAGGATATGAGTTTATCAACCAATTGCATCTGATGGGCCCTGGTCCTACTAATGAAGAACTCCAAGCTCATTATCTACGCGTACGCGGATGGGATGTCTCAAAGGGTTTATCTGGTGTTATGGACTCAAACATACCACCATCTCAAACGCATTATTGACGATCCAGCTACGAGACCCGATATACTTCTCGCAGACTTTTTCGTCAATGCTGTCAAGGATATTCTGTATCAGTATCAAATCCCATGGTTTATCCTCAAATGCCAGCCTTGATGTGTCCCTGTTCTTACATCCCCGGTGAGCCAGGCTTTCAAATTGAAGGTACCCTCACTTCTGAGAATACATCCATGTGGCTGCGTTTCAGGAATGAGATGGTTGTTTACAAAGCGTTGCCAGCGATTCTTCGCTGGGTTAGGTGGACCAGAAAGATGAGAAAGGATGCTGGAGTCAGTTTCAAGCTGCCAAATGCTAGCAAGCCTAACTATCTGGTCCTCATGAACTCCTTCTTTGGGTTGGAAGTACTGAAGGACCTTCCGCCACTGGTTCAGGCGGTTGGTCCCATTCTGGCAGATAAATACCCCCCACTCTCTGAACCATATGAGTCGTTCTTGGAGAGCCACAGGAAAATATTGTACTTGGCTCTGGGAACCCATATCATCCTCTCCGACGGTCATAGCATGAATATCATCAAAGGGTTAGTCGCAGCGATCGACGAGGGTCATATTGATGGAGTCATTTGGTCCATCTCAGAGGCAGCGCGTCAAGATATTGATATGAACCATGAATATACCGACGAAAGTGGTAGAACATTTACCTTCTCTGCTCTGGTCAAGGGCGAACACCCGTCCTTCTTAATCACCACCTTTGCTCCTCAACGCGCCATCCTGGACCACGAACATACAGCCATCTGCTTGACTCATGGCGGCGGCTCTAGCGCCAATGAAGGTCTTTACCATGGCAAGCCAATGCTTGCTCTGGGATTCTTCTTTGATCAGGTCTCCAACGTGCCCCGTCTCGTCGCAAATGGAACTTCCCAAGCTCTGGACAAATTCCGGTTCACTTGTGAAAATGTCTGCTCTAAGATCAAATTACTCTCGGAAGATAAAGATGGTTCCTATCAACGTAATTGCATACGCATGCAGCGCATTACACGTGTTGCATCGCGCCGTAAGGAATTAGGCGCCGATCTAATTGAAGAAGTCATGTATGATGCAGAGGGGCGCTTTGTTGACGGCAAAGAACTCCGTCCTATGCATCTTCAGACGGCGGACACGCGAATGTCCAAGTTCAAGGCCAACAATTGGGATCTTTGGTTCGTTGGTCTGTTTACTCTTGGATTGGTTCCTTTAGCTTCTATTGCTGTTGGGAAGTGGGCTTGGGCTGGAAGGAGAGCATTTGGTAATTTTACTGGACAGGCTCTCAAAAGGTTGATGGGCTGATTTAAAGGATATCCCTGCATGTTATAGGGATTGTTAACGCGACTATTGTATTTATTCCGAACCCCTGTGGGTTTCTCCCGTTATCTCTATCTCTATTCCCAAGGGTCATCATGAGCAGAGACCTATCCTATATGGCCTCAGAATCGAGGGATCTCCAAGAAGCGCTGCATCATAGCATTGAACGTTTTCGGATCCTGCATAAAACTTTATTACTGTTAGGAAACGTCTGGCTTGTCTCTTGGGTATGAACTTACGCAAAATGGCTGACTCCGGGCAGAATAAGAAGGTCAGAGCCCCAAATCCAGCTGTGTAACTCGCCAGGCGTAGTGCGGGTAACCGCCTCTTCCTCATCACCATCAACAATCCAAATAATCGGCGCATTAGGATCAGTGTATCGTGTAGGAATCTTAGAAAAAGATTTCGCGTTCCAAGCTGGCAGTGTTGCCCACATAGTCTCCATCCTCTCTGCAAAAGCTTCAAACGATCCATGTGATGGTGAATTGCGCTTGTACTCCTTTTCAGTTTGCTCCAAGAACGCTAAGAATACTGGGTTTTTTTCGACGGTTGAGTTGATGTTCTTTGGACTATAACTTCCACCGAAAGAAAATATACGATCGATTCGCTTGGTGTAGTTCATTGCTAGATCGAAGGAAATAATTCCCCCATCAGACCAACCGATCGTTGAGAATTTCTCGATCTTGAGATGATCCATCAGCGCGATAACATCTTTAGTCATGAGGTCATAGGTCAAAGGGCGTTTGGTATTATCCGAAGATCGACCTTGGGCGCGTGAATCAATAGTAATCAGCGTATAAGGATGATCCTTCAAGTATCTGATCTGATTCGCCCAGTAATCGCTATTGGCAAAGCCACCGTGTAGGAAGACGACAGGATTGAGACCTCTGGCTTTGCTGTGATGGAGCGACGCGCCAAACGTGGCGTACCAAAGCTTGATTCCATTGATGGCAGCTGTGCCGTTGAAGTTTGGTTCAGGCATTGGCGGGAGCTTGGGAAATGTTTGCCAGGGAGCAGTGTATTTGTGCATGGCTGTCATGAAAGGCTCGTGATTGCCGCATGATCCGATATTCACGAGTGTGAATATGGATAAGATGGCCCACAGATATGATACGATCGACATGATGGGTGTTTGATAAGAAGTGGATGTAGAGGAAGAAGCTTGGATAACAGGTTCGACATTTGGGAAAGGGGGTTTTTATAGCTTACTTACATGTCTCAGTCTGGACATGCAGATCCCTAGGCTTACTGCCGATAATGCCACCGCCACGAGAATATTTCTTACATAAGATGCGGGGAAGATAAAACATCAGCTCACGACATCTAGGATCCTTACCGCTTTTGGGCGCGGATGTTGCCCTAGACGGTCTAATTTCAGCGGTCAGCTTTGAACTGAGACGAGATAGCAATGTCAATTGGTCCAAGTAACGGCTGGTAAACCCCAATTGTTTGTACAATAAATCACATGTCCTTGATTAACGATAAAACAAATAGTCTGTCCTTTCTCGAGTCGTATATTACACCTCTTCAACTCCCTTCGCTCTGATCTACACTCTAAGACCCGTAGATGAATGTACTTGCTGTAACCACAGTTACCGTGGAAGGTGTCGTCGTCACAAAGCTGGTAGCAGTGTTGATAATCGTAATATGATCTGTGACTGTGACGTGATCGACATCAGTGACAGTAGCAGTACTATAGTCTGTCTCGGAAGTGTAATCAACATCAGTAGTGGAAGCGGTATTGTAGTGAGTGACGTCCACCGTGTGAAGCCGAGTGACCGTAACAGTCTTGTACTGGGTGACCTTGATGGTGACAGGTTCAGTCACCGTTACACTCTTATGATCAGTAATAGCTGTAGTCTTATAGCTAGTCTTAGTCGTAGTCTTGTAATCGGTCGCAGTGATGGTTCTTCGCTCTGTGATGGTAACATCCTTTTTCTCGGTGACATAAACAGTTGGGTACTTGGTCTTGGTATCCGTGATTGTTTTTGTCTTAGCAGTGATAGTTTTAGTAGTTGCAGCAAGCGGCTCGGTGATAAGGCATGAGCAGGCATTCTTCACTGCAATAGCATCTTTGTTGGGCAGGTAATCCGGGATCTGTACAGCTCGTACATCTCGCTTAGAAGGCTAGAAATAAGGTTAGACCGCTCAACAGCACAGCCTTGAATATTTTGGCAAACCTGGTTGGCAGAAGGACATGTCAAATCATAGAAGTAATAACCAGACCCTGATATGCGATAGATAAAGTTGTTTCTAGTCACGCCGTTAGTGTGAGCGTATAACCAATAAAGGCTAAATAAAATCGCGGAAGGACTGAGCTACTCACACAAGCGCTGTGTAGCATCCGCAAATGCCCTTGCCGATTCCGAAGGCGATGGCCCCTGGCTTGGAAGAACACAATTGTTTGCACCCGTCGTAGCTGGAGTAGTGACCAGATGTGTCGGTGTATATATCAAAATTAGAAGATCCAGACCCTTCGACGTCGCAGTGGTAATCTATGGTATGTTAGCTCTTGCTCATAGGGGGCCTGAGGTAAATAGTATCTCACCTTGTGTAATCGATGCTGTGGGCGTCGCTACTGCGACGGTAATAGTGATTGTGTCCGAGCCTTCACTCGTGACAATCGTGGTATAAATGTCTGTAATATCCCTGGTGGCTGTCTTGTCGATCGTGTTGGTGATAGTCTTTGTGACCTTCACAGTCACTCTTCGCGTGGCCTGATCAGTTTCAGTATTGGTAGCATGAGTTGTATCTGTATTGGTGGCTTCGTCGACATCTGTGGTCGTCTCCAAATTGGTCTCGATATCAGTGACCAAGGCATCATCCGTCTTTGTAACAGTAGTCGAAACAGTCCTCGTAACCTTCTCTTCTATCACATAATTGTAGTGTTTCCGTACTGTATGATTCTCGACAATCACCACGGTCTTGGGAATTGACTTTGTCGTGCAGGTATGAACGATGGGGGTGGTAGTGACAATTTTGGTCCTTTGGAGATAGGTCGAGCAGAAAACAGATCCTTTTGCGGCATGGCTTTTGAGGGCTTGAAGATCCGGATCGTTGGCTTCAAGGGTAGGTCGAAAGTGTTAGCTATATCTGCCAACAGCTGGTTTGTGTTTTACGTACCTGCTCGCTTATCGATGGCCGAGTCAATGAGCTCGTCATCGATGTTGTATATAGGCTTATCGACGCTAGCTGGCAGTGCACTTACAGCACCAATCAACAGCAACGCCAGGAATGATCTTGATGCGACCATTTTTGCCTGAAAGTTTTTAGAAACAAATAAAGAAGGTTGCTGAGAGACTTTACTGCCTAGCATTGGGAAGCAGGAGAATATTCATATTCTACCATTTAATCACGAGGGCTGGGCGACTCACGTCTATGCTGAGTGTTTCAACGGGTCAATGACCATCAGGTCCACTCAAGGCATCTCAATCTCCCTAAAACCAAAATTTAGTGCATTTTTGTAAACGCATCCAATAGAATTCGGGGTTTTGAGTATTAAGTTCAATAGTTCACTAGTCGACTAACTCGCCAGTACGAGCTTTGAGCTATCGGGGACTTTCTTTTTTTTCTCCCAGCTTTTCCTCATCTAACTCTAGTATAAATGCAATCCTGCTGGAGGGTAAGCGATACAGCAAAACCTTGCCGAATACCCGATCCTCATTTCGATGTGGACTAGAGTGATCAAGGAGACAATTTGAAATTCTTGCATTTATTGGAATATTCATCTTTCGTTCCTGCCTCAGAGCACAAGCTGTAACCAACGTGGAAGTAGACAGAATACTTCGCAGCGTGATATTCCATGGGGAGGGGGGGGGAACAAACTTTCAGCCACAGTGGTATGCCTTTCTAGCGCACGATTATTTCCGAACTGATCACCCTACTCAAAATATGCTTTGGTATCATTGATCGGAGAGGTTTTAAAGATGTTAGCGGCGCGAGACGAAGGGAGGCGAAATACGAACCAAAATGTGGTCTAAAATTAGGATATCTACTTAAGCAAGTACTTTCAGAGTCACGCACGGATTGACTGGTTTATACCTACATCAAACCATTCTGGTCATTTCTCTACCCTCGAAACAATGAATATTATGGTATTCTTCGAACCCCGGAATCTCACCACTAACAACAGTTTCCAAAAGGTTTATGCACTTATTTCTATTAAACAACACCATAGCATACAGAGAAAGAATCGTTCAAAGCACAGGCTCTAGTGAATTTTACCTCGTGAAAACTATTACGATCGGGGACATGAAATATTAAATTGAACTTTGCTATCTAGTCTATAGAGAAACATTCCCTACTAGCCATGTCTTCCAAGCAGTTTAGGACTCTGTCCTATCCTCTTCCATTTTCCAATCGATCTCTGGGACGCTCCCCATTCATATTAGTCAGCCCTATTTCTCCATCAGTGTCCCCAAGATGTCTCCCATATGACTCCAAATCAACATAACAGGTGGTTAGCAGTAATTAAAGAGATAGTAAAGAAGCTCAAGTAATATACTAGAGGTGAGCTTTAGTATTCATTGAGAAAGACTTTTATATATCACTTTAATTTTCTAGTCTAAGTATACAGACCTTTTCTCCTATACTCTGCTCATAATCTGATTGCTGTAAGGATAAGGATACTGCTAACATTAAATGCAAGAAAGATAGATGAATAGGGATACTTAAACTATTAAAAGTTATAATACATAGGATTATAATATACAAAAGCTGTTAACTTGGCAAGCTAAATGTTATCCTTAACCGTTTTGGGGGCGGATATTACCCTAGACGGTGTAAGCTTCAGCGGTCAGATTAACGAAAGGTAGTTCAAGGCTTGACCTGCCCGCTCAGTGAAGTGTGTACGAGAACTAAGGTTGAACCGATAAGAGAAGTCAAAGTCAAGTAGTTTGAACACGCTGATAGGCCTCATTATTTTGATCAATAAAACCATGCTGTCATGCCTCAGACGAGAAGAAAGTGGAATAACGAAATCCAACTTTGCAATAAACTTGTGAAAAGCCTGTTAAATAACAACTTAAATCTGGCTCTTATGTTAACTGTTAACTCCCTGCAATAAAATCCATTGGCTGCCTGCGCTCATTTGTAATCTCCCTTTCCCCTTTCGTAACTCTCTCTGCCAATCTTCTCTCGCACCTACTTCACCCATAATTATCTAGTCGACCTAAAGCTCAACCTACTTTGTCTAGCTTGATACATGCTGGGGTTAGACAACCTTCTCAACGAACTGGACCAGCCAGGGCCATCACTCGAGTCCTTCGAAAACATAGATCTCGTTGGCCCAGTCAGATAGTTTTGACCATGTATGGAATGTTGCGGACAATGGATACACTCCGGGCAGTAGGTACAAATACCACCGGTTTCTTGGGTGGAGGTAGGTGAAACAACAGCTGTGGAATCTCCACTAGGACGCCTGGAAGGTATCTTTGCTTTGAGATACCCGTAAGTACTTCTGTCCGTACCATGTTTAGCGATATCTAGAGCTTTTTGACCAATATTGTTCTCGATTTCTAGGTCGCTGCACGCTATTAGTATGTCGATGATGGCTTTCTTGTTAGTGTTGGTGTTGGATTTCAATGCAACCATCAGTGGCGTTGATCCATCTTGCTGTCTAGCATCCGGATTGGCAGTTCTTTTACCATTCCTTTTGAGAAACAAGTATTTCAGCATGTCTGCATCTCCAACTCGGGCAGCAATATGCGCAGCTGTCTTGCCAAAGTGGTCCTTAGCATCAACATCCAAGGCCCTGGCCTGAGGGTCCTCGAGGAGAATTTTTGCGATGCTGATCCCTTCGGGCTTGGAACCCTGGCAGAGATGAAGACCGGTTTTTCCAGTACTGTCTGTGTCATCTGCTTTTACATTGCTGGCTAGAAGAGCTTCGACAGCCCCCCAGTTCCGCTCAGAACATGCTAAGAGAAAGGGTGTTGCATCCTCACGCCCATCTTGTAGGCGTACATCGACGTTACAGCCGGGAGACGAAAGCATCTTCTTCAATATGAGTATGTCGTTTGTCTTGATTGCGTGGTGTATTGGGGAGACTCCTTGTAAGGGGCCAGGAGCGCTTGCATCGCTGATGTCGCACCTAAAATTGGGGTTATCAACGGCATAGCCTTGTTCTCTACACCAGCTGCGAACATCACTTTGGACTTCATAGCTTGATGGCTCGCTCAATAAATCAATCAAGGGAGATAGAAGTGTTGGAGAGATTGTTTCTCGGCTAGATGCTGTTGAGTCCTGAGTATTTTCTGCTTCGCCGGCATCATTTAGATCAAACTCTCGGACTGAGCGAACGTAGCTTGTGCTGTGATCTAGCGGACCGGCATTGATGTGCCCAATCATATCTTCCAACTCGACCTTCCAAGTTTGGAAGTCGTCATGGCATTCGAGTCGAGACTGGTCATCGAGATAGGTGTTGGCAGAACTATTGAGTGTCGATTCCGATCTTCGACGCTCCTCTGTCTCTGTTTCATTTTGGAGCAACATCTGTAATACTGATCGAATCACTGTGATCTCATCTCGCGTGTTGAAATTGATGTAACTAGTCTGTCAGTTAGTTCATGTTTATGAGAAAGGGAGTCATTGAACATACAGTGACAACATCTGAAAATGTGTTTGAAGATGAGACTCCGATCCTGCCAGTCGTTCCTTTAACCCTTTGATCTCGTCCTCCTCAAATCTTCTCTGGAGTACTGCCCAGGCAGCCTTCTTTGCGTTACCTGTTTCTCGCAGGATCTTATCAAGTCGAAGCTTGTCGCGTAGAGTCTGAAGATCCTTGTTGATCCTTTCGAGGGTGCTAAGAATTGCATCACGATAGTCTCTCTCTCCAGGGTCATGTTGAATATCACGTTCGAAAAGCCCTCGGACACGGTCAAGTCGTTGATGAAGGCTGGCAAGAGATTCCTGCATAATTTCTTTGCGAAACGAGTTAGTGTGCCATCAAAGCATTGAACAGACTTCAATAAATGAGGAGAGGAACGTACTGGCATCTTCACTTGCGCTTCTTACCTCACAGATGATGGATAGCAGATCTTTTGCCAGGTCATAACACAATGCCGTGGCTCCAAGTGCCAGACCAGCCGCATCGAGTGACATGGATATTCTTGACAAGGCAGTAGACAGTTTTCTGATTAGATAGACGCAACTATTGCGGACTGCAGTGATATATAAAAAATTGAGATCACAAGGGCCCGTTTGATAGATCGTGTATAAAACATGAAGAGAACGAGATTGAACAAACAATGTGGAGTGAGTGCGGGTCAGACGGGACAAAACCTGGGGCCCCGTGATTCAGTACGCGGGGACATCAGAGACAACATGACACGTCATTCCATACTCGCAGCATATGCAAGGAGGCCTATAGCCAGGCTAACAGCAGTCCTAAAATTAAGCCTGATTACTGATCAGCCAAGACCCCAGAAATAATATTTTGTGCGACCAGCCGGCCAACTAAGTGACTTACAAAAGAGCCCATAAGATAGTAGTAATGGATGTCAATATGCAAGGAGGCCTATATCCAGGCTGAAAGCAGTCCTAAAATTAGGGGCTGTGGCGTAATTGTTAACCGCCAGCCTGATCTCTGATCAGCCAAGACCCCAGAAATAACATTTTGTGCGACCAGCCGGCCAGCTGAGTGACTCACAAAAGAGCCCATAAGACGGTAGTATTGGATGTCATTGTAAATAACAAGAAGGCTGTTCTTATCAGCCAAGTATTTTGCTCCGTTGTGGCGGTCTCAGTGTAACACAACGGTGTTATAGTGTTTATATTGGTGGCAAGGCAGAGAGCGTAGAGCCTTATTTACATGTTTTGGTGGGTAAACATTAACAAGGGGGTTGAAAACATCGCATATGTAAAGTATGATTCGGCAGCACCTTGTGTTCCATCGTATTCCTGTTGTAGCCACGCACAGTGACGACTACTTGTATCTGTATCAATCCAATCCAACAATTCCTCTAATATTCCCCAACATATTTCCAAAAGCCAAAGCCCACCATGGTTTTGTTTCCTCGACTACGGCCTAATGTCAACGGCTTAGGCATGTTGCCACGCTCCCCGAAAGCAGTTTTCCCTAACATTCTATAGACAATCTGACTGAGAACGAACTCCGTGTATCAGTGCGAGCCTTCCACCAAGAAACCTCTCGGACCCTCACCGGCCTCAGAACCTATCCCACTGAGCAAGAGGTACAAGATGCTGCGGCAATTTGGCATCAACAAGATAACATCGTTGATGCCATGCGGGGAATGCAGGAGGATTGTTCAAACCCAGCCATTCCTCTCAATGATGCAGAAAGACGCGCACTGATCAAGGAGATTGATCATTTATTCTCAGAGAGAGGCATGTGGATGGTGATCTTGACTGTCAGCCTTAGTGCTTTCCTCCAAGGCTTTGTTCAGAGCAGCCAGAATGGTGCAAACTTGTTTGCAGATCAATGGCTTAATGACAAAGAAAATGATCTTGTCAATTCCCAACTTGCATTTGCGAATGCCGCCGTTTTCTTTAGTGCTGCTGTTGTGTAAGTATACCTTGCCTTTCCCTTGCGTTGCCACGGGGCTGATGGGAACAGAGGATGCCCTCTTGCTGCACCAGTGAGCTCGCTCTTCGGACGTCGTGGCACTATCATCATTGCATCCGTTTTAATCCTCGCCTCGTCAGTAGGCTCAGCTTGCATCAAGCTTGATGAACACGCCTGGATAGCTCTCGGCGGCATCAGGCTTATTGGTGGTGTTGGCATGGGCCTAAAGGCGACAAGCACTCCTATTCTCGCTGCTGAGACAGCTGTAGGATCATGGAGAGGATCAGCTGTTCTTCTATGGCAGTTATGGTGAGCATGCGCATACGTCTTCCTAGAACATCCACTAATATCTGCCTGGCTAGGGTGTCTTTCGGTATCATGATCTCATTTGTAGTCAACATCTGTTTGAATGAGATTGATGATGAGCGCAAGGAGCTGAAACTTCGACTCATTCTGGCATCGCCAGCAGCATTTGCAATACTGTTAATGTACACCGTGGCGAAGTGTCCCGAGTCCTTCCGCTATTATTTGATGCCTGGCTCAAGAAAGTATAGTCCTGAAAAGGCATATGCATCTCTATTAAGACTGCGTAATACAAAGGTAAGATATCACCCGCAGCCATTGTAATTATGAGACGATCTAACCTTTTCACTTGCAGATGCAAGCCGTCCGAGACCTGTTCCTTACCTACAAAGGAATAGAAGCTGAGATCAACAACGAGAAAGATCATGATCCCAAAGACTCTCTCGACTATAAGACTCCGATTCTTGGGGGGATTCTGTACTACACTATGCGATACTGGAAGATCTTCAAGATCCGACGTCTCCGTAATGCCTTGATAGCAAGTGGTATCGTGGCTTTAGCGCAACAGCTCTCAGGGAGTAAGTCACCTTGAATTTCAATCTTGGAGGTCTTCTACTCATGACCTTTAGTTAATCTAATGGCCTTTTACGGCGGCAATACGCTTGTGAATATCACCCCAGGCAAAGAAGCTGAAGCACCTGATATTTCCCAAGCCATGCTGTATAACTTGATATTTGGGCTTATTAACTTTCTTTGCTGCCTCCCGGCCATCTACTATATCGATGTTTGGGGTCGAAGAAGGATCCTTCTCCTCACTATTCCAGGCATGGCGATTTGTTTGATGGGTGCAGCCGTTAGTTCTGGTCGCTTGAGTCATGAGGCTGTGGCAGCATGGATCTATTGTAAGTCACTTGTTTATCGTCAGACTTGAGTATCACTGACAGCCTCGGCAGTCCACACGGCCTTTTACAGCCCCGGGATGGGGCCTGTTCCGTTCATCCTGGCTGCGGAGAGTTTTCCTTTGGCTTATAGAGATACGGTAAGACTACACCTTGTGAAAGCACTCGTAATATAGCTAACATTATTAAACAGGGTGCTTCACTGGCCATTTCCATCAACTTTCTCTTTGCAGGCCTTCTTGCCTGGCTCCAGCCACTGCTCGTTAAGGGTATCAACTTTGGAGGAACACTAGGCGTGTTCTCCGGCTTAAATGTCGTCGCTTTCATTCTCATCTTCCTCCTCGTCGAAGAGACCAGTCGAGTGCCTCTTGAATCTCTTGGTTTGGTCTTCAACAAGCCCAAAGGCGACTTCATACGCTTTCAAGTCTTTGATTTCCTGCCTTGGCTGTTTAACTTTCTCATTGGTCGATGCAGTCTTGCCGATAAGCCGAGAATCAACTATGATCAAATCGCTGATCCATCTGTACATGACAGTGGTGATGAGGAACAGCTGAGAGGGGGTAACGAGATTCCTTTTGAGGTGGAGTTAACTGAAATGCGTAGAGCTAGTTAGATTCACCGAGGGTAGAGCTTACAAACAGGCAGACGTTACTTGATTCGTAATCCAAGGTAAATTGAGCAGCCTTCGAAGTAAGACAGTTTTATATTGAAACTATTCAAACACTTACAATGAAAGCCGCTGTTACTGTTCTTGGGCATTGGGATTTTATAATCATGAACACTCTTCACGTCATCCTCGACCGTGCCAAGTAGTCCCAGTCCCAGCCTGCCAGATCTAAAAGGCATTGCCCCCATGACATCAATCTCGGATATAGCAAGATATCTTATATATTAGTGCATCACAAGAAGATAAGCATTCGATTGGTATACGTCTTCTATGTCAGAACTCTATCTTTTTTCGCGAGCCACAACAGTAAAAGACGCCCTATAAAATCACAACAATGATACTATGCAGTATCTGTCCAGCAGCCAACACGCGATTGGCATACTTTCAACCCACGCATGCTCGCGAACCGCGTGTAAATAGTACCACCGATTTCCTCATTGTCCCGTATCGTTGCGTCACAAATTGTTTGTCTATCCACTCACGATTGTTAATAATTGATATAATTTTAAATGGATGCAAAGCCTCATTATAAAATTATTTTAGAAGAATAATACAAGAGTGAAAATAATACGTTCTCGTATATAGAAAAATAGTGCCGACGAATCTTATATGTAATTTTCTTATCCCCAAAAGGTTATGAATGTCATTATAGAAGTTACCGCTGGAGGAGTTATTGCCGTGTAATCAGCAGCAACTTGGGTCTTGTGCTGTGTTGAACGAATCCTTCCGGCTCATTGTGGCGTTCATCTAGAAAGGCTGTAGCCGCTGCTCGTTCAATAGGAAGTGCAGCAATCTACGCTATGTTATAGAGAGTCGGTTGGGATAATTTCTTCATCGCCGCCATCTTTGTTATGAGAGCGGGTGGGAGATATCAGTAACAAAGGATGAAAGCGATTCTAGGAACATTTTTCTTCGAATCAGCCTTATCAGCTAAGAAGAGCCAAGCGATGCAACCAATCCAGGCAAATCAGAGCAAGAAAAACAGTAGAAAAGTAGCTTGGTGACCCACAATGAATAAAAGATGGCTCGAGGATTTACTAGTATTTTATCCGTAGTGTAACCTAAGTTCATTTTATTCCAAGATGTAATTCCATTACGCCGAGACATGTTCATGCATTTTACTATACAAATCAACTCCCTCATCGTCGAGCCAATCCAACATCCAATCCCATAGGCTTTCGCAGAAAGCCCTCTCTTGTCTCCATGATATCCTGTCTCAGACGAACATCATATCGCTTAATCCAAGTAGCAGCAATAAGTCTCATCTGCATCTCAGCCAAGTTTCTTCCAACACATGACCTAGGGCCGTGACTGAAGGGAATGAAAGCAACCTTCTGCTTATCCGTAACAGACTCCCATCGCTCAGGCTTGAAGTCATCAGCGTCAGGGCCCCAGATTTCAGTTGAGTGGTGGATTGTGTAGGTTGGTACGCTGAGAACAGTTCCGGGGCCAAAGTAACGTCCGTGAAGGGTAATACCCTTGTGATGAGCAGGAATCTCGCGGGGAAGACCAATACCAGAGGGGGAGTGAATTCGGAGGGTCTCGTTGATGCAGTGGCCGAGATAAGGGAGATGCTTGACGGATTCGAAATCAGGAATAGCGACGTCCTCAGGTACAGCAGCGGCGATTTCCTCATAAAGCTTCTGCATGACACCAGGTGTCCTGACAACATGGTAAAGGAGAGCACAAGAAGAGTTAGAAGTAGTATCACTTCCAGCAATAAGTTGAGTAAGTGCCTCAGCGGTAAGTTCATCCCGACCAAGAGGTTCGCCCTTTTCATCGCGACCTTGCATAAGACGTGCCAGAAGATCTTTTCGTGTGGAATCACCGCCGCGTTCAAGACGTTCGCTCACGCGGGCAATGGCGATACCGGCGAGGTTCTCAACGGCTTGGAGACCTTGGCTGAAGAAGGGGTCGGGGAGATACTTGGCGTAGGGCTTGAGCTGGGGCAGACATCCAAGTGTAGCTGAGACTTCACCACGGCGGTTCATGATCTCGACGGCTGGGGCATAGATAGTTGGGCTGGTGGGGGAGGCCTTGATTTCAGCGATGTCGGCGCCAGAAGATAGCATGCCTAGACAATGTTAGTATTTTTGCAAGGAGATTCTCTCGCAATAACTTACCAAATGGCTTTCCGAAAGCGAGATCAGCAATGATATCGAATGCAAGGAAGTTGAACCAGTTAAGGCAGTCAACACTTCCATAGCCATCAGATTCCTTGTTGCTAGCAATCTTATCCCACTGGCTGATGAAGATATCCAAGTTCTGGCGGATATAAGGCTCAAACTCTAGAACAGACTTGGGAGCAAAAGTATGCGAGACAAGCTTTCTCTTGCGAGTATGCTCAGCTCTGTTGCGGGTGTTGAAAAGACCACGACGGATAGACACGAAAGTGTCGTAGAAGTCACTGGTACCAATTAGCTTTCGAATTCGTTTTTTTTATGTTGCGGGTTACATACGCCTTGAGAAAACCATTTCCATGTCCATAGATAGTGTTGATAGCATCCGCATCAGCAACACTGACATGATTGGGCGCAATTCTGACAAGAACGCCCAACTTCTTATGAACCTGATCAACAATCTCATAACGTTTTCCACGACGACATGTAGATAATAACCAAAGGTTACTGAACTGTGCTGGGAAAGGTGCGGGAATACCGCGAAGATTGCTGTTGGACATCCATGGTAGGATATACCAAGCTACTAGAGCGGCTGCGAGAGCCACTGGGGCCCAGGGCGAGATGAGAAGTTCTGCGATGGCCATTGTGTGAAGAACTTGACTGACGTGAAGTTGGAAGAGGAGATCATGGTTGGAAAGATGGTGAGTATTTGTATGAGGATATATTCAGTGGTCGGATAGTGGTCGATGCCCCAGATTACCCCAGAATTGAACTCCGTAGTAGCCGCTCATAAAGTTCCGAGGAGACTATGCTCTTTTGGTGATGGTGGATATTGTTCCTCGGCATTGTAAAATCTGATGTATGATTGGTCCATTAAATCATTGGATCATTCTAAATGCTTACAGAACGGACATGTCTAAGGTGGTGCACAATGCAGTTGGTATGTTTGTCTGTTTTTTTCCATCATTGGTGAGTCGTCAGATACATAGTATATGTTTCCCATCGAGTTCGAATATCCAGTTCAGCTGTGATCTTCGGCTCATGATGTTGTCAGGAGGTTCCGTATCAAACTACGTCATTTCATCAGTTGGATTGGTAAATAAGGACATCCGATTGGCTGCAATTCCGCGGAACGGCAAATGAGCACGGATCTTGAACCTTGAAGCCAAACCGCCATAGGGTAACTGGCATGAAATGAATTCCTCACAAACAAATGGCAACTATTTTTCCAGAAAAATATAATTATCAATATTAACGATTTACTGGAAGATACAAATAAATCTCAAGATAGGGAAAACCGGGCGAACCGATGAAAAACCCCATCCACCCCATCTAAACTGACACGCGAAAAACCAACGCTTTCCATCATGACTTACAACCACGTTCCGAAGACCTTGATGTAAATCAGCTTCACAACCTGCACCTCCAAAGCATAAACCACCAACTCAGCCACCAAAAACCCAACAAAGGTAACCGCTGGCTGTGCAAAATGGAAAGCAGGTCTCAGCCCCGGAATCCACGGCATGACAAACCCAATCGTCATAATCGCAGCTGTCGAAAACACAAGAACCGGTGCAGCCCGACTCTGAATAATCGGCAACTTTGCTGTACGGAGCAAGTGCACAATCATAGTCTGAGTGAGAAGTCCTTGAAGAAACCAGTGTGTTTGGAAAAGCTTTACTCCGTGGTCATCGTCTGCGGTTCGGATGTGGTAGAAGTACCAGTTTAGAAGGAACGTGCAGATGTCGATTACTGAGCTTGTTGGACCGAGGACAATGGTGAATTTGAGAATGTCCATTGCGTGCCACCGGCGAGGGATGCGGAGGTACTCTTCGTCGACGCGATCCCAGGGGATGGCGATCTGGCTGATATCGTAGAGAAGATTCTGAGCGAGGAGTTGAATGCTTGTCATCTATATGGGGGTTAGCAGGCGCCAAACGATGATTGTGACCATGACTTACCGGCGTGAAAGGCAACCAAGCACTTGCCGTCAAAATACTGAAAACATTGCCAAAGTTCGACGACGCCACCATCTTGATATACTTGATCGTATTCCCATGCGTAATTCTTCCCAGAATTACACTCTTTACAATGATGGAAAGTCCTTTCTCAGTCAAGATCAAATCGGCACAGTCTTTCGCAACACCAGCCCCAGAATCAACAGAGATACCAACATCAGCGTCTCGAAGGGCACCACAATCATTGATTCCATCACCGAGCATACCAACGCAATGGCCTGCCTTTTGGAGACTCTTGACGATAAGACCTTTCTGCTTGGGCGTTACTTTGGCAAAGACACTGCATCGCTCAACGGCAAAGTCAAATTCCTCCGAGTCTTCGAGAAGGGCGAGTTCAGGACCGGAAATGGCTTCGGTGTCATCATCTGTTGAGTCGCGGGTTTGAAGGAGTTCAAGCGAGCGACAGATGTTGAGAGCAACAGGGAGAGTATCGCCTGTGAGGACCTTGGTGCAAACTCCAAGTTCACTGAGCTTGGCAATAGCATCTTTTGCATCGTCCTTGGGCGGGTCCGAGAAACTGATCATTCCTTCCAGAGTCATGTTGGTCTCGAGCATGTCAACATCGTTGATATAAGACTTTCCAAGGCTCCTCGTCGCAACAAGAAGAACGCGGTATCCCTCCATGTTCATCTTAATAGCCATTTGTCTCCAGCGCAGTTGAAGTTCATCGCCAAGATGTTCACTCTTTCCATGAGATCTCATAGTCGAGCAGCGAGCGAGCACTTCTTCGAAAGCTCCCTTGACAATAAGAAGGCTTTGGCCTGTGATGCCACGAACGATGCATCCTGATCGGCGACGTTCGAAGTCGAATGGAATAACACGGATTTGCTCGTAATGAGCTATGGCGACTTCCCCACCGTCGAGCAGGCGAAAGTTGAGAATGGCCCTGTCCATGTTGTTCCCACTGTTGCCTTGGATTTGAGAATCGACTTTGGCAAGTTCCATTACGTTCAAGGTCTCTTCATCATCGGCGTTCGTGTATCGATGGACTGAAAGTTCATCTTTTGTCAGGGTTCCGGTCTTGTCACTGCATAAAACAGTCATGGCTCCGAGATTCTGAACTGAATCAAGTCGCTTCACGATAGCTTGTTTCTTCGAAAGTTGGTGGGCGGCTCGAGCGAGGTTCGCGTTGACAATTGCGGGAAGCATTTCGGGAACGAGACCAACGGCGACGCTGATGCTGAAGAGAGCTGCGCTTTTCCAGTCACCTGTGGTTTTGCCGGAGATGACAAGGACCTGGAATGGTGAGCGGTGGCATACACGATAATTTGGGACGAACTCACGATAGGAACCATGACGACCATGAATCCGATGAGCATCCATGTAACGTTGAGTATACCCTTTTGGAAGGCGTTGGGTTGTCGCTTCTTCTCAACTTCTTTGACCATGGTTGCGATCATGGCATCTTAGAATGTCAGCAACCTTTCTTCGTATGTGAGCTAGCTTGGTACTTACCATCACCTGTTCGAAGTACAAGACCAACCCCGTGACCAGACACGATATTGGTACCCATCAGAGCCACATTGCCATAATCAAAAATCGAGAAAGCCTCCTTGGAATCATGCGGACCTGCTTCCTTGGCAACAGCTTCACTTTCACCAGTCCAAGCAGACTGACTAATCCTGAGATAAGATGACTCAAGGATAAGACAATCAGCTGGAACCATTGCACCAGGGACCAGTATAACAACATCTCCAGGGACAAGGTCATTATCTAAAACAGTCTCCTCGACACAGGAAGCGTCTGCGGGTCGACGGACTCGAATCTTGGGGATGATGGAGGATTGAAGACGAAAGACGGCTACTCCACTTTGGTATTCTTGCCAGAAACGGACGGCGACGGATATGACGATCATGATCATGAGAACAGCGAAGCCGCTCTATATCATCAACCCGTTAGAAAAGATTTACCCATGACATGACCTAGAAGATTTAAGACTTACCCAGCTAGGGTCAGGCATCGCAACATTGAGAATTGCAAGAAACACCAACAGAATATTGAACGGGTTTGGAAGGACAGACAAAAGAAGCATAAACCAATGCTGAGGCTTCCGAGAAGACACAACATTCTCACCATGAAGAGCGAGTCGAGCCTTGGCTTCAGTATCAGATATTCCATCGTTGCTTGAGACGAGATGAGCGAGAGCCATGTCTGCATCCATAGAAGCAACCCATCGTAGAATATCCTCAGGTGTATCCTTCGAAGCTCGGTCAGGGCCAAGTTGCCAAGCTGCTGTTCGTGCTCGAAACCTTCCGTTACCCCAGCTTAGCCAAGAGGGCCAGAACTTGAAGTCGCGAAGGGTAATCATTTTGGCTATTGTTTGACATCGATTGAACGGGTTTCTAGTTTTGGAACACCCAGGTAATTCTCCTACCGTCAGTTTCATCCTGTTACGTTGACTATCATACGTACAATTGTGCCCACGCCTTATTATGGTGGATCAAAGTCTGCTGGTTCAGACTTGACAATTCCTCCAAAGAGGAGAACGTGTTGCAGAGAGGTCTCCAGATTTGCGAGAGTTTGGCCGAATGGCAAATAGTTTTCCATCGAATAATTGAGATTTGATAGTAAAGATTTGATGTGTCGAAGTGCAAAGTCCAAGTCACGAAGATAATGGGGGCTGAAGAGATGATATACTACACAACGTTCCACAAAAGTATATCATGAAATTTCCTCCCCTGGCCAGGTTTAGTTCCTCACACCCAAGAAACCCAAAACGAAAATCTCTTCCAAACTAACAAAAGCCGAGCCAGCCAAGTAGCAATGGAAATTTACATGTGGAGTGAGTCATGCCGAGCTATCCCTCCATCAAAGAACTTTTCGTATTCCCTCCTAGGCTTACTTCAATACCCTTGATGACAAGCACACCAAGACTGTACTTCCAAGGAAATATCTCAATGCCAAGCGCCAAGCTAGAAGATCAGCCATCTAGGTACCTGGCGGATCAGAGCCGAGTTCCGAACGACAAGACGCCTCAATTCTTGGTGTAAACTTGGCACTAAGATAACAGATAATGGGCCAATTGCTCAGCGCATTTGCGCAATTTCATTTCCTTGACTCAGCCACTTTCCAATTTTCAAAATTCGCGTGAAATTCGACATATATTTCAATGTCCTCCTGGCGATCAGGCACCGTTGCACTGCCCCTTCAACATACTTAGCGGCGTCGGAAAGGGCCAGCTCCGAGACAGTGGTAGGGGCGGTGAATTGTGATTTCGCAGATCCTGGAGTTCTAGACTCTGGAGAAATTTTAAAGTTTGAAGTACGCGTAGGCCAATTAGACAAGACGCGACGGGGGCTGTGTTATTCGCGCACAAGGTTCGGACTAGACTATATAATCTGGACATAAATCACTCACTCACGGGAGGAGCCGATATGTAAATGTGCTGTAAATCGCGATGTTCAATATCTCCTTCCTAAATGGTGAGCCGAGAAGACACAGCCTTGATGGGCTGGATGCTCCGCCTGGTTTGATATCCGATAATGGAGGGATGAGTTGTCAATTGATGGGGGTATGAATGTATCTCTTTGAATTTAGTGAGGAGAAGACGCTTGAAAAAAATTAGATTGCGACATATCAGCGGTACGTCATCGGCTTCAGCATATCATGAGCTTCTGTTCCTGCGTAATACAGAAACTATTGTCATAACGCATAGGACTGGGAATCCGTGTTCAATATCATTGCCAAGTCTTGAGGAATGGATTAAATCATAAAATCTAATCATTCTATTGTTCAATTGCTTCTTCTTCCTTCTTGACACCGCTCTAAGCTTTTTTTTTGCATAGCCCATCATAGCTTCATCAGCTTGCGAAGGTCAGACTCATTCTGACTCTCAACATCGCCAAGACGTCCAACTTCCTCGCCCTACAAATACCCAATTAGCTGGAATCAATCAATCTGTAGGGTAGTTCAACTAACATATTTAACCTTGACAACAGTGGGAACACCGTCGACGTTATATGGCGCATTGCGGTACTTGTTCTGGACGTTACCCTTCCACTCCTCACGCGAACCAACGCGAACGATGTGGGCAGTAGGAGCAGAGGAGTCTCCAAAGACGGCGTTCAAAGCTGGGAGTGCATCGCGGCAGTCAGGGCACCAAGAGGGCTCGCCGGACGCAAAGTAGACGACGTAGTGGGTGTCGTTGGTGGAAGTTGGGGGCACGTCGGCGTCAATGAGAGGCATTTTGAAGAATTGGAAGAAGTGGAAGAGTGTGTGTATTGAGGAAGGGTGTTTCTTTGGCTCGGTAGTTGGGTGTAGGAGGGGAATTTGTGATATTGAAAATGAGGTTATCGTGACAAGAAAAGTGACAGTTTTCACCCCACTTACCCCTCTCGGTTTAGTTTACAGTGCGAACGAAACATAAACACCTTGCCCGTCGGCAAACCTTTGTGAGGGATTACAGTGTGTGAACAGTGCTTCCATTACTCTAAGGATTATATGATCTTGCTGCACGTTGATCATGAAGACGTCTAGCCCGAATCAGATTGATTAATTATATGAGAAAAATTAAGACAGCTCAATGTTGATCAAGAATCAATATGAGGCTTGCGAAAAGGACATAAAATAATAGTTGAATAGCAGACTTAATTAAAACATATAAAAGAAGTAAAACAAGACCCATGACCCTCAGAACATCAACGATACCGCACCTCAACGCTCATTCAGTCCAGCCACAAGCAAACGAGTGACCCACCACCGGTGGCAGATTAAACCAACACTTAGTATACTGCAAAGGACTATCAATGTTCAAGTCAGTGCTCTTAGGGATATCCGTATCTGGGATGTTGCACTCCTCAGGCTTGTCGCCAAAGCCACTGAGGCAAGTCCTCTGGTTGTCGATGATATACTTGACACAGTCGTAATTGTTCTTAAGGGCGGCTTCATAATCAAGGACATAGCCTTTGAACTTGTTGAGGTCGTCGCCCTTGAAAGAGTGTACCATATTGCTGACGGATGGCACTGAGTTTTGAGCAGAGCCGAAGCAGATGCAGCGCTGAAGAGTGTTAGATATTGTAGTTTTAGAAATTTGGTAGTAGATCTTACGTTATCATGCCAGAGGCAGCCTTCCATCTTGTCACGACAGATCTCCTCAGACATATCCATAGTGACGGGGATGCTTCCAACGCCATCGTGACTCTGTAGGAAGTTAGCAGGAATTCAAAGCGATGAACCAAAAGACTTGCCTTTGAGCATGATGTGTCTTCCTGTATAAGAGAAAAAACTTGTTAGAAATTGCTGCATCTGCAAGAATGGAGGAGGTTACTTACATCGCTGACCATAAGGTAGAAGCTGGCGGCGTTACCAGACTTCATAGCCTTTACAACAGCAAACTCATCCTGTTCCCTGTTAGCACACCATCCAGCACTTCAAAGCCTGGAGACTCACCCATTTCTTATGCACCTTAGAGACATACTCTCTAACCGCATCGCTCACGATATCCTTGCTGAGCCAATTGCCATCCTTGAAGAACAAGTAAACCCACTGCTGGGTAACCATACCTACACCACCACCAGTCCAGGTTCCTGGGAGCTCACCACGGAACAACCCTTCAGTAAAACCCTTGGTAGACTCCATGACAGCCTGGAACATGGCGCCATAGGCGCTTTCCAGCTTGTCATTAAGAGTGTCAGGCGATACTTTGCTATCCCAGCTGATGCCCGAGGACATGGTAGCAAAAACACCTGCAAAGGCGGTTGTAGTGCCAGCGATCATGGGGTTCACGACCCCAAAGCCAGCCATTGAAGTGAGAATACCAACGAGCATGTTGAGAAAGCTCGTGTTGTCAGACTCGGGTGGAGTACCATAATCAGCAACGATGTTCTTGATACCGGAAGAAAGCTGCTTGACAGCATCCTCAACAGTATCCATCCAGATCTTAACAAAGCCGTGGAAAGCATTGCTCATTTGTATATGCACATAAAACGACTCAGGGGGGCTATACGTATCGCAGTTCTTCGTCCCAGGTCCCTCACAGTTACCGATAATAAACTGCGTGCAGTCAATGGTCGAACCACCCTGTTTACCATCTGCGAGAACTTTCTTGAAGAAATTGTTGGACCAGTCCGCGACGTCATTTTCTTTCTCGTGGATAAAGCTGTTCCACCAGTCAGAGGCGCCGCTTTCCGTCCAGGCTTTGTGGACTGTGTCGATGTCCTTGGAGGAAAAGTCGTAGCCACAAATCTCCTCAGGGCTCTTGCCATCTCGTTTGTTTAGTGGTGCAAGACTTGGATGGTTGAGTAGGTCTCGATGAATAACGCTACCCAGGGCCAGAGGAGCTAGAAGCGCACACTGGATAAGAGTTTTGGAACCAAGAGCTACCATGTTGTCGATTGAAATAGATTCTTGGTTGGCCGAGAAGTGTAAGAGGAAGTGGGTTGGTGGGATATTCACAATCTGGCCGTGAAAGGCCTTCTTTTATAATGCTTCTGACAATATGGCTGATCCATAAAGACACATCCTTGGCTCTTAGATAATCGTGCCAAGACGGATCCCAAGATATTGATCAGACCACTGCAGGAACATCTCTGCATGGTTCTTTGACTAAAACTCAATTTACCTGTCGATCCTTTACGCTAGGGTATATGCTTATTTTGAATCCTTCTCTGCAGATCTGACCACGCGACACAGAACGCATCCAATAACCTTTAGATTAGAAGGAGTTTGTCTTACAACCCTTAATCCTGGAGGATTCGAGTGCTTACAGCCATTTTATATTCAATTTCATTTCTTTTCCAAACTTCACAAGCTATTCCTTGCATAATACTGTGCTCTGCGGATGCCTGAAGCTTGAGCCTTTGCTATATATTGTCGGTATCAAGCTCATGTATGATTATGCGTAAGCTCTGCATTCTCTTTTAATCACTTCAAAAGAAAAAGAAACATTTCTGTCAAAGTGATAAGCCCTTCAAATGTCAGAAACAGGTTCTGTAGGAATTTGCTAAGCCTCCCATAGGTCTCATCGGCCCGTACTGTCATCCCATTTCTCGTGTCTATCGCGGCACAGTAGCAGGGACTACACGGGTAAAAATTCCCGTAGTGATCGAAGGAATTAAACCTGGGGAGCTTGGAATGGCTTTCACGCTTCAAAGCTGATGCAGGGGTATCAAACGGAATTCCGTTCAGGGCTGACATCATATATCCCGTACAATCCAACCAGGATTCAGCCCCCAAGTTGAAAAACGCTCGAGTGGCCTGACAGGACGTTTCATTGTAGATTCTTTTTTCGGAGCACTCGATGAAACACACCATCCAAATATTGGTGGCTGACGCATCGACTCTAATCGATTGGATATTATACGAAAGTCATACGGAGATTTAATTAATAGCGCCTTGGAGGGTCTTGCCAAGGCTATCCGTCCGGACCAAGTGCCGTAGGAACGCCTGCGCCCCGCGAAGGATGTTTCACAAGGCTTATTTGGGAAATTGAGTGGCGATGATAGAAAATCGTCGCTTTGTAGACGCTTTGTGGATATCAGCTAGGGTCGTGCTCATTCTTACGATAGGAAATCAACTAAAGCACTAAAGCTCTTACTACATACTGTATGTGACGGGTTACTTGCGCCTATTATGATCTGTAATAATTACCAGCCTAGAAATTGTATACCTGGTTATCTCTACTCTGGTTATAGTATTACCTTTAGTTTTATAATATATATTATTAATTGTATAAAAA